>CAJNIZ010032124.1:0-17945 GCA_905231905.1 Symbiodinium pilosum | reverse complement strand
GTTCCTTAACAGCAACCCAGAATTATGAAGCCCGTGAATCACAAGCAAGCAGCTGAACTCGAGAGTCTGATGCGTCCATCCGACGAAATCCCGTGCGACCAAGGACTATCTTCCTCGTGCTCTGAATTCGATAGGGGTCTTGCACGTCAAAGGTCTAGAGTCTAGAGATCATAGGGTTCCACAAGGGCGTGCATCATTAAAGCTAGGACCCTTCTAGTCACATGATAGCTATAGGGTGCTTATTGTAGGGGTTGGGGCAGCAAAGAGCCCCTTATGGTATGAGGTTTGAAGATTGTAAACCCTAAGCCCTAACCCGCAAATCCCACTGCTTACTATGGTGTTGTCGTGTTGCCAGGACGTCAGGATCTATGGCTAAACAGCTTCTGGCTTCAAACATCTTAAGGCGTACCAAAGCTCCTGTGAGGCCGTGAGTTGAAGGCTTCAGGGGCTGAGGGCTTAGGGTTTAGAGATGAGGCTTGAGGGTTGAGGGCTTAGGGCTTTAGGGTTTAGAGATTAGGCTTTAGGGTTTAGGGTTTAGGGCTGAGGGTGTAGAGATTAGGCTTTAGGGTTTAGGCTTAGAGTGTAGGGGGATATTAGCCCTTACGCTGAAGAATCAAATGGAAAGGACAAGGAACACAATAGAAATTGAGAATCCAAGATGTTGAGCTTGTTTAGTGAGAAACAAAGCTGAGCCGCGGGGTCAAAAGCCATTTAGATTTCAGGAGATTGAATTGCAAGGTAATTATACATACTAAGGTTGGAGAAATACCTATATTGAAAACCACCCATGTGGAAACCAGGGCGCCCTTGGCGTTGGGAAAGCTGCGATGCCAAGGCGTATAGGAAACATCCAAGCCTGACTGCCAAAAACGACACGGCTTGGCGAGTTGAGCAAAGGGCTTGGGGAGTGCGGTAGTGGATGCTAAACCCTAAACCCCAAAACGCCTCAACCCCTAAACCCTAAACCGCCATAGACACTAAACCCCAAAAACCGTAGGATGAGGAAGGTCTGCATTTTCCCAACAAGTTGGGTTTGGCAATGTACCTGGGGCATGCCAAACATCTCCACCAAACTTGGACTACCTGGACACAAGTAATGTGTAAAGTAATGGCCACACCAACTCCAAACTAGTCACAAAAAGCTATATTCTACATACTTTCGACTTTCGAGGATCCAGGTAATGGAATTTCTCCACAGTCGTGGTTTGAACTTCTGATATGGGTTGTGATGATATTAAATGAGGATATTCAGGCTACTGTGCGTTCGAAGGTGCTCAAGACTTTGTGCCTTTTTGCAAGTCCACCTGAAGATTCTGAGTTTTGGCGCTCAGGAATTTGTAGCTCTTCTGCACTTTGTGGCACTGCTTCTTCAAACTTGTTGTCTAGGTGTGCGTAAGGGTAGGTGCTTGGCTCAAAGAACCGAACTGTGATCCTCAGAATCAAAACGAAGAGACGTGAAAACCCACATGTCGCCCAGTAGCATTCCCAACACTGCCCCCAAAAGGTAGGTGGTCGAGGTAGCATGCCTGGCGAACTCACAAGAGGCTCCAGGACTTTGAATGTTGGCTTGGGAGTCCTAACCCCGGGAGTGATTGATGTCGGCAACACAATTGGTGCAAGCTACCATGTTGAGGATCATACGAATAATCAGACCATGATGATACGAACTTGCGGCTATGACCACCATGAAGAGAACGCGAATATGCTTGGCGTTTACTGGCGTAACGCTCGAACTTTTTTGCTACTACGTATACAATTATCGCCAAGCCATTCCCACAAGCTGAAACCTTGACTGTTGTGACTGGGCAAGTCATGTTACATGCTATCACTGGCGTGGCAAGAGCTTTGAACTAATGCTGCAGCCCATTATGGTCTTCTGTCATGAAATCAAACCATGGTGAGGGATCTTTGCCATCAATGCTATGGCTTCGGGCCTAGGCCCCTGTGCGTCCCGCAAATCTTAGCAGTGTGGCCTGTGTCATTCATGGGCACCCCAGATGAAATTTTGAATGTAAATAACCCGTACCCCCGGTGATTGCATGCCGCAGCACCTCACGCCGAAAGCTTGGTTCAGCAACCACTGGGGCAACACCTTGCGCAAAAGAGTCTCTTCTGACATGTCTGCTTGGGCTCTTGGGACGAGCACAGTGGCCCGACAGACTATGACTGAGCCTTTGGCTTGCTCATAATCATGAATTCGTCGCAAGAGGTAATCTGCTAAAAGTAGGGTGGTTCCTGTGGGACGTGTGCGAGACGCGCTTCTGACGATACAGGGCCGTTGTGTTAGACGGCGCAGGAGGTGGTGGGGCTAGGGGTTTCAAGTCTATGCTTCGTGGATTCTGTACGCAACACAACATAGACGGCGGCCCGCCATCATGGGTGCCAGGGCTCCAAACCTGCAAATTTGCTCTTTGTTAGAAGCGCATGAAGCTGAATCAACATGAGAATTCCAACCGCTGGAAACGAAACTTACAAGACTAGAATAAGTTGCTCGCAACCTGCGACAACAAAATGAAAATAGGAGAACGCACCCATGACAGTGTGAATTGCCGCTTCAAGCCCTGCATGGAACAACGTTGGACGTCAACAACCAAAATTTGATCGTTTTGTGGTCGGCGGTGTCCGCATCACAACAAACTGCGTGATCAAGTCCCTGCTGTAGTATGTCAATTATTCGCGTCGCGATGTATTTATGCGAATCACTTTCGTGCTGTCCAAGGCTGACCTCAGCCGCCAAGTAAAGCTTTGAGAACGAAAGAATTCTTCTATATAACCCAATATGGTAGTTTCCATTTTCTTTTCCATTATCCCCATATAAACCCCAATATTATACCCTATATAACCCATTAGAGCGACCTTTTTTTTTGCGCCGCCAGCTCTTCGCCAGCGTCCGGCTCCGAGCTGGATGCACGTTTGACAGTTAGCCACGCCAATCCATTATGTGCCCCAAGGCTTTGAACATCTAAGAAGGCCTTGGACCTCCGCAGCTTCACCAAACGACAGACATATTGCACCGAAGGGACCGGATTTTTTGGAACTTAAGCGTTGGAGATCTCCCCTAGTACTGGCCTGGGGGGACTTGCAAGGAAGCGCTCGTTTCCCTGCCTGTGCCATGTTAACAAGTGTGCACAGAAGGACAGCAGGACCCCCGTGTCCGCCCTTGATGGTCCATGGGTCAGCCTATTATAGCCTATTGATAATGGTAGCTAATACACTTGTCAGTTGGGGCAAGACCCGGGCCGGCAATGCACTGTTGAGCTCACCACAGTCCGCTCAAGCTCACTTTGATCCATCTGCGTTGACAAGCATGCAAAGACGCTCGGCCGTGACTTCCCCTTGCCCCTGGGCCCCTCAACTTCTTCTGAACCATCAAACCAGAGACGCAGAATTGTTGCTCGAAGCTCAGATCCATAGCAAGCCCTTCAACGAAAGCATGACTCAAAACTCTGAGAAACCCTCACCGAAGCTTGGGCAAAGTTGAAGCTATTTGCAGAACCCTACCAAGCCTTGAGCTCCGACAGAAGACCAACCTGGGATGAAAGAGGACGGCAACAGGATCACATACTCATGATGATGGCTGTAGTAGTGAAGATAGTGGTGATTGTGCAGCGAAAAAAGCATGCACGCAGGAGAAAATGGAGATCCGAAACTGACAAATGTAGAAGCCTAACAGAGCAAGAGCCCTCGAAGTGTGCACCTTAACCGCTGACTGTCGAAGTTTTCCGTCGAGCTTAACGCATATCCTGCGAATGCCATTAATTGAGCGCATGAATCATGGTTCTTACGACCCTGCACCCAAGACGATCGCGCTACCTCGCCCTCTGACTCTCTCCTTTTGCCCCACTCCTCTGGGCGGGCCATCAAACCAACAGGAGCTCAACAAACTAATTAATGCACACGGAAAGACCTTAAACACTGAAGTTTGCAGTTTCGACGTGCTTGGGCTCATAGATGTCAGCGAGCAGCCGCAGTGGCAGAGGTCAACCACGCCAGCGCGGCGAGGTTGACATGCAGAATTGCATTGAAAATCCCCGTGGACAGGATAAGCCTCAGCTCATGCAAGCCATACGTGACGCTCACTGGATGAGCATGACGGGTCAAACCCCGGACGGTGCTGCATACTCCCCCTTGAAGGGTTGAGAAAATAGCCCCAGCAGGACACAAGGCTTCTAAGTTCAACATGGCACCTGTAAGGGTCTCTGAGACTCTACCCCAAGCAAGCAGCCTGTACCTAAAGTATGCCTTCAACATGTCACAGAAAGACAGGTTCACCAATAAATGCTCTCATGTAGGCTTCAAACTATGACCTCCTTTTTGAGGGCCTTACCCCAAACCGTAAACACTATAAGGATCCCTATTCTAATCTTTATGGGTGGTTGTCAAAATTATGGTCCCTTTTTGGGTATCCTAAATATTAGGGGCCGTATTATAATAGGGACCCCTAAAAGGGACCATAATTTTGACAACCATCCCTATAAGGGCAGGGACAATATCAATGCTTGGAGGCTTCCTGTTCAGCCTACAACCTGCTCTGCCCTGACCTTGCCATGATAACAGCATGGGCTGCTTGTTCAGACTGCATAGTATATACTTTATAATATATAGTTTAGAGTTTATAGTATATAGTTTACAGTATATAGTTTAGAGTTTATAGTATATAGTTTATAGTATATAGTTTAGAGTTTATAGTATATAGTTTATAGTATATAGTTTATAGGCTTATAGTGTGTGTACATCTACAATATGTATGACAAGCTCCAGATTTCCAGCTGTCTTCAGTCTCAGGTGTAAGTATTGCATGTTCATTTGCAATCTGGATCTGCAAGCCCTCGCATCATCCTACACAACCCATACTACGCAAAACTTGTTGCACGACAACGACTCGAGGGGGTTTGGACGTGCAAGGTCTGTGCATGTGAAACAGGCCTCGAATTCTTCTCTTAGGAGGCACATCCGTAGGCAACTCTCCGTCTTGGGCAAAGCTACCCTCCCCAGTCAGAAAACTGACCTTTCTGAATCGGGGCTGTGTGAGATTCCATGTCAAAGTGGGGCCGGGTAGGAGGATCTGCAATTCAGATTCAACGCTGTGGTGAATTAGATGATCCAGATCAGAATATGGCGTTCTTATGTGACCTTTGTGCTTTGCTGTGACTGAAAGCGGGACCTGCAAGGAGCCTAGGACTTACCATCGGCTGCCCTTGAAAGCCCCAAAGCCGCATGTTGAACAAGAGGCAGTGTGCCGCGCAGCGGGTAGTTGCCCAATGCTGTCCACCTCACTAGGCTGATTGCAAGATGAGACGAAGAGCTGACTTCATCTGAGCCATAGTCTAAACTCCTAGTATCGCCCTTAATATCCCGTATAGTAGTCCCCTATGTAGTCCCCCTTTTAGATATTCAGACTGTAGCTCATCTTGTGAATAAAACGTCTAAATCCCAATTACATCCAACATCCGATCTAAAGGCCTGTGTCGAACACGACTACACACTTCCAGATCCTTAGTCATTTGAACTGGCATCCCCGAAACGCTTCAGCCTCAAATGAGCAAGCCCTGCCTTTTTTCAAAGTTCTTGAGGAAATACTGGCGACTGCACTCTAGGATCCTGCCAGCAGTAACATGAGATACCTCAAATGGTCGAAAGCCGCAAATCTGAACGTTAGTCCCTGAGCCTAAACCCTGGACCCAATCTCTAGACCTGAAAAACCCTGTCTTTCCTACGTGTTGCCTTCACTCTACCTGGACCCCCAGAAGTATATAAAATGATGGTCTGTTTGATTTTTTGGAGGTTTTAGGCCGTTACTGTACACATTTTTGGGGTTCACATAACCTCATTTCAAAGCATGTAAGCGCAACATCTCCAACGAGGACGCCCTAGTGCCTAAGCCCAGAGAGCAGCCAAAAATTAGTGCATGTGTCCTACAGCTTGCGACCAGTGTTCACTACCCGAAAGCACCGCTTGCTGCTGCTGCTGCTGCGGCTGCTGCGGCTGCTGCTGCTACGCTACAACTGAGACTAGAAACTCAAGCCGCACTTTGACGATGACTTTGAAAGCTATCATGCCACGAACTTAAATGGCTATTCAAGTTGAAAGCCCTGCTCCTGCTGTCGGTGTAAACGCCGCTTGTACAAACATTTTTGCTGCTTGTTCTACACATTGTTAGGATCACATCCAGGGCACCAAGCATCCGACTGGCCCTGCAAGGACCAAGCGCCATTTTCCAGGAGCATGGCCGAGGCGAAGGCAGCCAAGGCGGCGATGGAAAGCTTGAGGACCTCATTTGAAAGCTGGAGAGGTTTTTGTCTTAGGGAAGCAAAGGTTTTCAAAGACCTATAGGGTCGGCAGGGAGTTCGAGTTTGTTGAAGCGTGAAAAGGAGGTGCTGCAGATTTTCGGAATTAGGTTTGCGGGCTTAAGCTTCGTGCGATGTAGGTTTAGGTGGTGTCGATAGGGTTGCAGCCAAGGCTGAAACAGGTCTACAAATTACAAATGAGTAGCTGCACAAACCTATGGGCCTTTCTGTGGTCTCACTGTAATGCTGCAAGTATACTTTGCAGGAACCTTGTAAGATGTATCTACTAAGTAATCAAGTCATTTGTCAATTAGTAGCATCCCCCAAATATAGATCCCCAAATACTATAATCCTATGTATGGGGACCCCCAAATTCTCAAGGTCTTGGATCCGGGATGCGTGGTTTGGCCCAGTTGGTCAACTGTGAAATATGCTAAGCCGCGCCCGGGCAATAAATCAATATCCTCTGCAAAATTATAGCTGGTGCACTCATTATTGGGGGTGTGGCGGTGGTGCTCAACGGGGTTGTAGAAAAAAACACTTGCCTTTTTGCTTGACCCGAAAAGTTGTTATCATTTTATGTTCCTCTTATCGTTTTCCAAGTCTTGGGCCTTATTGTTTTTGCTATTTTCCTCGTGTCGTTTCCAACTAAAAGCCACCGTTTTGCACTTTGCGGCGCACCTGGACATAATACTCTGGCGCGGTCGTTATACAACCCCTTTTGGCATCTTCGAAAACTAGCGGCAAAAACTGTTCCAACCAGGACATTGCTCAAGTGAGGGGGGTGCTGGATGATTGGAAACATGCACTTGTGATGACAAGTGCAGCTGTCAAGGGTCTTCTGTGAAGTGGAAGGCGGAGGACATGCCAGGGCGGCACTTTGCCCCTTGCCTTAAATTGATGAGTAAGACTAGTAATATAGTAATAGTAGTAGTATTAATAATATTAATGATAATAATAATAACAGCAACAATAATGATAGCTATAGTAGTAGCAATAATAATAGTAGTGACTGAATCCGAGCTCTGCTCCTTCTAGGGATACGTTCAAGGGGCATACTCAGTCAGGACCAGACCTTCGGATTGAACAAAAAAACTCTACAGGGCTGCCATGGGCTACGGTTCTGCATTACAACCCACGCGCTGGATGCTCCTACCCTTCAGTCCTAAAGCCCTAAACCCTAAACCCCTAAGCCTTACGCCCTTCTCTCAAGGAACATCAGACACCAAACCTGTTGCCCCAAACCGCGAACTTCAATCCTGACGTCTAAAAACAATCACCCCAACCTCCAACCTGCTGCCCCCTGGGTTCAGGGTTTAGGGTTTTAGGGTTTAGGGTTTTAGGGTTTAGGGTTTTAGGGTTAGGGTTTAGGGGTTTAGGGTTTAGGGGTTCGGGGGCTGAGCTTTCAAAAACCTTCGAGAAGACAGGGTCCTGCAGCTTCGGGACTGTGAACTCAATCTTGGTCATGGTCCCTTTCAGCCGATTCTCCTTAGTAGTTTCCATTTTCTTTTCCATTATCCCTATCTAACCCTATAATCCCTATATAACTCCCTAAAAAAGCCCTATTATAATATAGCAGTTTCCGTTTTATTTTCCATTATCCCTTTTTTCAAGACCATAGTCTCTTGCCGTGAATTGTGGCTATGGGGTGAGACCGTTGGCATTATCCCTATATAACACCAATACTTAGTTTCAGGTTCACGCTCCTGCAACTTCAGGCCCAAGATCCGATTTCCTGCAGTCTCCGTAGACCTATAATAAGAATATTGTTTTTAATAGTTCCTTAGGGTTATAATATGATAACAACTTAAAAAATCCTAAGAAGACTACAGTTCCAGGAATCAAGGACTCCTGGCTGTCAAATCAGTCGTTCAAGGGCCTAGGGACAAGTTGGCATTAATACAAACAGAAGGTGCATTAACCCCCTCAACGCCTGCACCCTAAACCCTAAGCCCCCGAGCTTTCCTGTATCCTGCATCAAAGATGTGTGCCGCAAGCAGAAACTGACCTCCGAGCCCTATCCTCAAAAAACTTCAAAGCCAGCCTGCAACCCGTGAGAGACGTGAGCTATAGTCTAAACTCCTAGGTATCCCCCTTGATAACCCCTGTAGTACTCCCCTATATAACCCCCTTTAAAGGAATTCAGATTATGGCTCACATGGAACGGTGGTGTACCTGACTTCCCGCCCAAAGAGAGCCCCGTCTACAGGCCAACAGCTCCAAACAGAGAGTCCGAGCTGAGGTGAGGGCAGCATTTCCGCAACATGACCTCCACCCGCTAACAATACCTTGCCGACCCCACTAAGAATCAATACCCAATAGAGTAATAGTACAATCACATATTCGGGGGAATGTTTGTTACTTGGGGTAGGGGGTTCATCATCTTGGGGGGTGGTGATATTGTAATGTAGGGGCCTCAAAATTATATACAGGCCCCGGGGCCATAATGTTGGTAAACATGTAGGCTTCTAGATTATGTGCTAGGTGGACCCCCCCGCCCAGTAATCGTGATCGTACGGCATTCTGCTGATTTTATCAGGGTCTTCCCATATTCTTGTTATGCCAGTATCCTTAAACCCTAAACCCTATAACCTAAAGCCTACACCCTAAACCCTACAGTACGTGCCCATTGCACAAGAGCTCATCCAGCCGAGCTCAGCCGAGTCTCGGGATCCATCAGCCGCTCGACGCTCCGGCGCAGAGTGCAGATGCAAAGTGCCCCCACGAATGGGGCAACAAGATTTAACCTCCAATTTGAAGCTGAGGGCTGACGGTTTAATTTAGGGCTTATATAATGTTTACATAGGGTTTCAGGCTTGGCCTAAAGTATCAAAATACAAAAAATGCGAAGTACTATAGGGTTCAGGGTGTAGGGATCGGAAAAAAAATTGGGATCATTCTATAAGCCCAGCTTCCATTTCCATGTTCTTTTCCATTTAATTGCCCACTATTAGGGTGAAGACCCTAAGCACCTACAAGCCCTACCCTTGTTTAAACAACAGAAATGACCACCCAGCAAGTCAGGGGAAATGTGTTAAAGAGTCACTCCAACAGCAGAGCCGCCCATACTTGATTAGCGGCACAAGTGTAGCATGCAGAGGAGCAGAAAACAATGAGGAGTGACGCAATCGAATCAACAACAAAGAAGAAAGGTTTGCACGCAGTTGTTTCACAAGAGTTCCTAAACACAGGGTCCGAGAAGCAGCAGCGGCCACAATGGGGCGTGGATGCCCTTGGCCAGGCTCCAGGCAACTATGAAATTACCAGCGACACTCACTGAAGCGGCCAGAGCTTCGAGAATGCCCAGCTTCTCTCCGTTGACCAGTGATGCCTGGATGCTTTGCTTGGAACTAGAAACCTGTGCAAATATGCTCGTTGCCCTTGGATCCAGCTTGGCAACACTGGTAGAGCATGGGTCATCATCTTATTGATGTTAGGATGTGAGCAGGTTGAAGGAGCAGGCTTCTAATTTCAGAGCATGGGTTGCAGCCTGGGACTACATAAGCCCTGCACCCTCAAGTGCGTGGTCCTGAGGCTAAGAGAAGACACTTAATAGAACCCTGGACACGGCACTAGTCAAAAAGCTGAATTCAAGAAAGTATTCCGTTGAAGTGTCCAGGCAGATGATCAGATGGGAGACACGATCATGGCAAATACAAAAATTAGTATTTTGGGGTTATATTGGGAGAATGGAAAATGAAATGGAAACTGCTATAATAGGAAACCCGAAACCCTGAACTCTAAGGTTTTTAGCCTAGCTGCCAGGATGAGCACCCAAACAATCTCTGTGGCGCCCAGCAGGACATGCGTGGAGTTGTCAACCAAGGACAGGGCCACATTTGTGACTGCGTATTTCCTTCGTGTCAGTGGCAGGGCAAGAATTCGAGAGGTGGCTTCTCTTGCCAAAAAGATTGTGCGGTAGTTCTGGCATTCTACTCCTATCTATGATGGGCTCAGACTTGGTACATTAGATTATACCCAGCGCCTGGAGATTGACAACAAAATGAGCCTATGAAAGCACGCTGCACTCAACCTGGAATTCCAAGCCAAACACTGAATCTAGAGTAGCTCCTGCAGTCCCCAATCCCTGAACCCTCCTAGAATAATTCGCAGAAATACAGCCCAGCCGCAGCCCGAACGCAATCCCAGGGGTTGCCACGTAGCTGAGCTTGAACCTGGGTTGCTGTAAAGGAACTTGAATTAAGTTACCATATTGGGTTTATATAGTAAATAATAGGGTTCCCCCAATATAGTAACTTAATTTAAGTTCCTTAACAGCAACCCAGGAACTTGAAGTGGGGGCCAAAGAGCCACGACTCCTCCGAGCTGCCTCCACGGATCTAGGTTTGGAACCACTGGGGACCCATGACAACAGACCCAAGGGATAATGGAAAAGAAAATGGAAACTACTATGATGGGTTTCATAGGGTGTAGGGTTTAGGGTACTGGGAAGAATGGATGCCAGTGAGTCGCATGCTTATCCAACAACGATGGCAACTGCGGTGCCATTTTGTTTTAGCGACATGTAATTATGCCTAACGATGAAAGCGACAAGTGGTAGTGGGGGTAGTGGCCGGGAGGTAGTCATTGCGTTAGCACAGGTGGTGATGGTGGCGTTAACGGCGCCAATGATAGTACTGTAACCACCTTAGACCTATGTTAAAAACATTGTTTTGAATAGTTTCTTGGGGCTATATTACAACAGTTATTAACAGGTTTCCTAAGAGAAGAGGCAGCAGGCTGATCCTTAAACCCTCTTTTCAAAAAACGTGCCATTACGGAGATGGTGCCCAAATCACAGGTGATCCCCTCGTTCGGGTTCATGTCCCAAGATGGGCTGCGAGGCTGAGGAATCTGGAAGCTTCCAAATCCGAAGGGAAAAAGTTGACGCCTTTCCTGGAACCAACTCCTAGAACCACGCAAGCAAAATCCGGGCTCGATAGCACTTGCCATGCACTTCCGACCGCTGATGTGCTGGGTTCAACTTGGTCGTGTAAAAGCTTTAGGCTCAAGCTTCTTCCACACACATCCATATACTTTTCGCCATCCACGTGGCCCAGTGCGCCTGCAGCAGCCCGCAGCGCAAGGTGGACGAGGAGCAGCAAACAAGAGGCCGCGGTCAGCTGAAACGAAGCTGCCAAGCACCTTGCCAACACCAGAAATCCCTATGTCCCCGACTTGCATCATTCATAACAATCGAGTCACGACTCGCATGATACATTGGGATTTTGGGTTATGCTAGGGTCCTTCATGCCGTTGAACATGCTGTAGCTTCACTGTTGCTGACGAATATGTCCAGCAAGTAACTACATAGATTCCTTGCACGCTGAACTCAACAACCAAATCTATGGAGCTCAGCTGACGCATCTGCATAAGCAAACGTCCTTCGAGTTCGACTTAAGCATCTTACCTCTTTATACCGTGCCGTTCAACGCAGCTGAACCAAACAAGGAGCAATGCTGTTGATACCTTCCACCGAAAGAAACAGGTGTTTGGTTTCTGGACATCTTGCACTCCGTTGTCCATGAAGCCAAAACTTCCCAACAGTCTGGCAGTTCAGCCCCCCCTAAACCGTTCCTTTTTTCAATTAACCTTGGAGACTGGTCATGTATGATTGTCGGCATGATTGCTGCTGCTGCTGCTGCTGCTGCTGCTGCTGCTGTTGTTGTTGTTGTTGTTGTTGTTATTTATTGTTGCTACTACCACCGCGATTAGTACTATTTCGATTAATATTACTATTGTGTCTATTGTGATTTGTGGTTCTCTTAATATTGTTTCCAATCCAATTACTTCCGTGGTTGCTGCTCTAACTCTCCTTCCACCTTTTGACTTGTCACTACTTTGACTATTCTTGCTAGTAAAGTTTAGTTGTTTGGGGATTTCCCGAGGTTAGTGGTTGTAGGGCCAGGGATCTTATCATCTTTTAAGCGCGTTGGACCTGAAGACTTGGTTACTCGATTTTCAAAGCTCTTCAGAGGCATGAACTACAAAACAACAAAAGAGCCCTGATGTTCAGGAACCCTAAACCCTAAACTCCCTTGAAGCAATATTACGGGGAATACTTCCGAACTTCTCTAAGCAATGCCTTCCTGCGAATCCTAGAGTTGAAGTAAGACTGTGAAGGAGTCTACAACAGTTTGTAAGGGTTTAGGGTTTAGGGTCCAAGGAGATAAGTTTGAGGACCACCCTGAGACATGTTCATGCTTGCGGGTTAAGGCGGTTCAGGGATCGGCAAATGGCAATCATATAGAAACGTTGCAAGTCCATTACTTGGAATTGGTCATGTGGAGATCACGCTGGGAAACTTTTTTGACATTTTTTGGATTGGGGACCCTACTTGTCATTACCCATTACAGACCAATGCCCATTACGCTTTCCGGATATACTAAATCACAGCAGCCTGCAAGCATAGGGTAGCAGCGCAATGAAGCACCTGCTGCAACGCAGACCGCTTTCACTTGAAGTACGGACTTATGTTAGAGTTGCTATGCGCGTCGCAAATACATCCAGCAACTGCTCGGAAACCAGTCAGGTGAAACCCCAACCGTCGCATGATGCTGAAGAATGCCGAAAGAATAACCTCAGCTGCTTCAGCTCGATGGTTTCTCGGAATCGAAATCCAGTCGCGCAGGAAGTATGTAGCGGTACACGCCACCCGAAGGATTTTCCGGCGCTTCAACCCCAAAGCGAGAACTGTGCAAAACGTAAAGTGATCCTTCATAAACTTGCACATCCACGGCCGGACCATCATCTGCATAGTCCAGGTCTAATGTCGAGCCTGCTGTGTCGCCCGAATTCACCACATACACTTGGTTGGTCGCTGAATCAGCTACATAAACAGTCTCATCCTCAGTCACACACAAGCCTCCCAAGCAAGTCTCGTCGACAGGGTCTGTGCTCAAATCTGCTATGACAGCAGGTCGTGAGCTACCTGGACTTATCTTCAATACACGGCTGCTCCAAAAGTCGGTTAGGTAAATGACTTCCTGCTCAGATACATACATATAATGCGCATCAAAACCCTCGTCTTTGGAATCGTCTTTCGCAGCCACCACTTGCTTCAAGCTTGAGCCCTCGAGCTGCTGCACGCGCCTTCCGTCATCATCCAAGACATAAACTATGCCATTTGGCGAACAGCATACGTCTAGCAAACCTGGAGTCTGCAGCAAGACCTCGCCAGACAAGCCCTCAAAGCGAAACAAGCGTCGCTCGGACCCATCGCATTCTGCAACAAAAACTACGCCCTGAGGTGAAACGGCAACTGCATGTAGCTTTCGTTCAAGGTCATTGGCTCCATCCACAGGAACAGCCCTGCCAGCAATTGCTTGAAACACATGTTCGCCAGGCTTGCCACGGAGGACTTGGTGCCTAGACTCGTCAACGAGCAGGAAGGCACCAGAATGCCAACTAAACTTGGCACTGTCAACTGCCGGCGACACCTTGTACCCACCCCTGCGCGCACAATCTGCGCCCAACTCTGCCGACCAATGCTTCAAACAGCGCCGCTTGGGGCAATGCTGTTCTGCAGGGTTGGCTTCTCGGTGCTTACGGTATCGGAATAGGGTCTGCTCCACTCTCTGCTGTATTGCAATGCCACAAGGCCCAAGGGACTGCGCAGCCAGACACAACTGTTTGCGGTTGCTAGCTGACAGGGAAAGGAAATCCACGTTCTATAACAACAACCCAAAGTCTCGCTTACGATCGTCTTTTGATGCATTCATCCAGCACACAAGACCCTGCAAAACAGCTTCTTCTCTGTTCACATGCAGGTCTTCTCGTTGCAGAATTTGTGCCACCTGTAGCGCGGTCAAATGAACAAAATCTGCATGCGTTGCGAATCTCGAGAAATCCTGAGCTATGTGTACCTCACATGCCTCCACCACAGCGGGGAGCACCAAAGAGGGCAGCTGCTTCAGGAGTCTCAAAGCTGTGACACCATCCATCACATTGCACAGGCACGCTTCTATGCATGATGACAAGTTGGACAGCTCATAGGCACCAGCGAGTCTCAACCTATCTTCTCCCAACAAGTGAAAAAACCCTAGAAACATACTTGGATCCGACAATTCCTACTACACCCAACATCTGCACAAAAAACAAAGGAATGTGTGCATTGCTGTGGTTGTAACTACAACGGCGTAGCCAAGACACAGTTCCATCGCTTCCTCAGTCGTGATTTCCGGCTCGCCGCCGTAGATGTGGTCCAGCAGTGCAGTGACCACGCCGGCAGAGGCAGCAAACTCGATAGGCTTGCCCTGGCTTATGTGGTCCAGTTCTTGGAAGGGTCCGCAAAGCAAGGCTTCCAACGATTTACTCGCTGCCGCAAGCCAGACTCTATGACAGCGATGCTCGCTGCCCTCGCGACTCTTCAGGGTGACGTCGCATAGGTGGTCCTGCTTCCAGAACTTTCGCATCCGCTGCACCATGCTTGAATCATGCTGTGCAGGCTCGCTCTGCTGAATCTTCATGGCTGCCACCGTTGCGTTGGAGGCATTTGGGGCATGGTTAACAAGGCGAGATAGGGATATGTTTACAGGCGATAATGCACATCTGAACATGCAAGAAGCCCCTCATCAGTCCCGCAAAAAGTGCTGCAGAGTTTTGCCAACTATCAGCTATCTCAGTCTGAGGGGGTAAGTGTAAGTGGAATGTCTGCAAAGACTGCACAAGTGCAGATCACGGATCCGCCATGTTGCGCTACCCTAAAAGCTAAATCCTATAAGCCTTTGGTCAAGCCCGCGTGAGCCCAAACATCTGTGCAGGATAGCAGCATATCAACGATTCACACTACGGACCAAACTTCGAGCAGACAACCTGAGCAAGTTGCCGGGGGAAGTCTAGCAAACCTGCAAGCAGCTAATGAACAACATAGCATGCTTAAAGCAAACACATGTATATAATCACTCGCATGTTCATTGCCAGCGCATACTCACACATGCCCAGACCCCTGGAAGGATCTAGAAAGTAGAACCCCCAATATGGTACCCTATACTACTATTGGGTAATTATTCAGAACCCTTAACGGGGCATCTATTTTGGGTGCCAGCCGAGGTGCGGGTAGGGGAACTTCTTCACCCCCAGACTTCCATCGAAAATCCGCTTAGCCTGAGGCTACCAGGCTTGCTACGGTGGATACTAAAAATCCTGCATGACCCTAAGTACCATATACCTTGGGAATTATAGTGCTACAGTATATTAAGGTCATGCAGAATTTTTAGTATCAACAGTAGTGTGACTCCCCGGCACTCAGAAGGGAATCAACGGAGGGAGCCTAGCAGCCGTTGTGGGGATGCCTGTACGAACTCTGGGGATTTGTTCCCTCCTTCCTTGCTGAATGCAAGGGAGTTGAGCGTAAATAAATGCTCACTGGCCGACTACGCTCAAAGTTCAAGCGAAGCAGCCAGCAAGATGTACCATGCAACAAAAGGACCAAGTGTGGGATACGGGGCGGCATATGGGGTTGTGGGGACATATGGGCAAACAAGGATATCTGAGGAGATGTGGGGAAATACTGGGGTAAATGGAGGTTTACAGGACCCAACTAGCCCGCCAAACTTAAACCCTCTCTGGCATACTTGCAGCAGGCACTCCGAAGCAGGAGCTTCGTGGGTGGCACAACACAGCCTACCCAGGGCCTCCTATGTAGTGTCTTTTTTGTCTTAACTTTAACCCCTCAACCCCTCAAGCCCAAACCGTCACGAAAACCGTAGCCCTAAACCTTAAACCCTGAAAAGGGGCTGCAAGGGAGGCCCTGCTGAATGCCCTACACTTCAAAGGTGCGGAGCTCCTACCTCTTAGCCGGGTTTAGGGTTTAGGGCTGAATTTTGAATCCCGCCTAGCGTAGGGCCTCTGAGCCGTGCGAAGTTTGGGTGGATTTGTTCAACAGCCGCCCAGTTCGTTCAGGGGGTGCTGATTTGCACGAAGTTCCGCGGCCCAAAAGCGTTTTGGTGGATTTGAATTTATACCTGAGCTATCAAGCCCTGAAAGTTTCGTCCCATTGAATTCAGTGTGAACTTGCGACACACACATTTGTTTAGGGGTGTCATACCTCTTACATGGTATTTCGTTCGGGAGGGCTTTGGTACACTAATCAGAATCCAACATTTGGCCTCACACAATAAAATTCCCCCGTTAAATCCCAGCAAACCCTCAACTTTGCACAGTGGCGTAGATGGGAATCGCTGCCACGCAGAGGCAGTAGATGATGACGCTGAAGCCAATTTGGCAGCCCCCGTGCTTCGGAGGCTGGGACATGGCTGAGCGCGAAAAACTGTGGCAAGATTGATGGTTTCAGATTTAGGGCAAATGGTTTCGGTTCCGCGTTCAAGGTTTGGAGGTAGCGGTACTTGTTTATTCTTCTCGGAGTTGTGACTTGACAGGGTTGCTCACCCAGAAAACCTGCAGGGAACCTAAATGAGACTCATGGAGCGATGAATGCATACTATTAATGATATTATGATTGTTTTTACTATTAGCTCAACTGCTACTATCATTTCGACTGGTATTGCTACTATTATTACTTCATGTTTGACCGTGGAGCCTGACAGGCTTCTGGGTCAGGGAACTGGACGGTGTAGCTGCCGCTAGGCTTACTGGGCCATGCTTCGTGCAAAGTGCAACACTTACATATGCATCTGTTGCGCTGGCTGACGCATGCTGCTGCATGAAGGCCTCAGATCTCGGAAGGACGGAAAATGCGGATTCCTGAGGTAGTTGAGCAAAGAACGTAAAGAACGTCCTGAAACAGATTCATCAGCTCACAAAAAAAGATTGTTTGAGTTGCAGTGAAGACGAGATGCCATTTGCGCTCATGGTTTCCTAGAAGGTCTTTCAAGTTGGAACTTTCCAGCTTGGACTGAACATTTTTTAAAATTTGGCTACCAGATATGTATGCGAAGAAAAAGTGTTCAGCTGACCTTGGGATGAAGAATTTAGGCACGCGCTGCTGATGGTGCTAGGTGCTGGGGGGCTTAGAGCCCAGGGCCTAGGGCGCAAGAAGTATGTATGCCAAACGCAAGACTGCAAATGAGCTAATATGAGCTATAGCCTCCTTAAAGGGGGGCTATATGGGGATTGTACAGGGGAGCATTATGGGGGTTATTAGGGGGGATACTATGAGTCTTTTAGATTATAATTCATATGAGCTATAGTCTAAACTCCTAGTATTCCCCTATAGTAGTTCCCAATATATTCCCCTGTATAACCCCTTTAAGGAGTTTAGACTATAGTGACTATAGCTCATATGAAGCTCAGGACCAGACCTTCGGGCTTCAGGTGCACCATCCCGTCTGGCAGAGAGCCATTTCCCAAATGTGCGGCCCATGCACGAGAAGTATTCTTAGGGCTTAGGGTGTAGGGTTTAGGGTTTAGGGGTTTAGGGTTTAGGGGTTTAGGGTTTAGGGGTTTAGGGTTGATGCCTGGTGTGGACCCCAGCAGAATGGGCCTGGATGAAAGGATTGTAAAACCGTTTTACCTACTTGGAGTTGTAGACAGCCTTCGAAGCAAGTGCAGCAAATCTCACTTCAGCTCCTACACTCTCAACCACCCGGATAACCTACCATTCGGATTAGCACCAGTACTAAAAATTCGCCGAGGCTGTCCAGCCTCAGGGCGTTCGCCTTGCAGACACGCCTCAGCCTGGCCACCCACCCCCCCCCC
>CAJNIZ010032113.1:48628-69502 GCA_905231905.1 Symbiodinium pilosum | reverse complement strand
CCTAATATAACTCCAATATAACCCCAATACAACCCTAATAGTATATATCTCCCCAAGAACGGGGTCTACATGAGCCTGGAAGGTGCAGCTGCCTTCTGGCATTGGTAGCCAGGGCTGGAAACCCGTACAGCTCCCAAACAAGCACGCTAATGCCAGGGGGTCCTCTTGCAGAGTTGAGGGTTAAGGGTCTGTTAATCTTCCTGGAAGTTACGGGCTGTTTTATGAAGATTCTATGGAGATTGTATGGGGAGTTTGTAGTCATGCTACCTCGCTACATAGCAAGAATTCAGCACAGGTGAGGGTCCGTACACTGTCTCTGAGCTACCAACTTGCTGAGGAATGTTGTGTGGGCATGGGGTTGTGTGTGGCAATCTGCTACTTGTATGTTTCATCGAGTCAGATTCGGTCAGGATCTGTCAGGAACCTATGTCCTACATGGCAGCTGCATTCGCATGACAGGTGTGATAGGGAGACTGGGTCTATAAGACTGCGTGCTTCGATCCCAAGATTGGGTGATACATGAATGCAGGCACTTCTTCATGCTGGTATCCAGTTTGGGACTCGAGGATCCAAGCCAAAGTATTGCAGTTTAGAGGTGTGCATGCATTGGGAAGCAACGTGTGTTGCCGCCTTTGGCGGCAGCGACCCCCAAAGCCGCTGACATGGAAATTCATTGGCGGGAGCGCGATTTCGAGCCAAGTTGTGAGGGGGCTCCATGCGGCAGTCGCGCACCAGCGCCCATCCTGATTCAATTACCCGGTACCCCGAGTGCAAGGTTCCCATAGTACTAGCATGCTGCTTGTGGAACAGAAATCCACAACAAGCAAAGAAAAGCAGCAGCGGACAGCATCGAAAGCGTGGGTAGCATCGAAAGCAAGGCCTAGTCCTGTCGGCCAAGGATCCTCAACCCTCGGTTCAGGACGATGCTGCGCGTTTGCAGCAGGCTACGCAGATGCTGCAGGCCTGGTGCGGGTAGGGCTCATAGGTTTCGGCTCCATGTCAACCCATACCGCAAAGCTATGATATTAGTCAGCCATGATACTTCGTGATGATGATAACGAGGACTATCGTACAATTTCATACATCAATCTCATTCTGTTGACAACTTGCACAAATTTGACGTTGAGAACGCTCACCGCGTTGGCAGCAATCATGGTGCTAACGTTGCCGGTGATACAGAGAATGCTGCAATGGCCGCATGAATAGATGACGAGTGGAAATGTTCCTATGACTTTGAGGCTGTTTGGGGCATTGCCTGGGGCACTTGTAGCATCATGGCGCTGGTATGCCTGTTGTTAAGGTATGCCGTGTCGTGACCGTATTGGTAACTTCATAAACTGTTGGACGGGCCGGGTAAGCCTTGCGGTAAGCTTTGTCTGCAGCAGCATGTTCACACCTACAGGCTCGCAAGCTTTGCCGCCCTGGTCTGTGAAATGGTCTTAGCAGTCATACTTGCGTGCCAACGGTACGAGCCAGCAGTGCCAGTGAACCTGCAACACCTACGACATGCCGCATTCTGCAGCACAAGACCCTGATTGCATGCAGGCTGCCTTGGCCAACTGGGAGGTGCTCCTGCTTTTCCGCTTGAATGCCGTGGGAATGCTACATGATAGTCGCACGTTGCTTTAGTACGAAGCATCTACAGCTCGAATAGGGTTTTCTGAAAACAATCAAGTTTTGTGCGGCGCCTTTGTCCTCAAGCCTAGTACTTTTGGCGTGAACCAATTCACAAACATGACTGTGTGCATTGGGCTCGGACTTCTCCCAGGAGTTGCTCCATTTGTTTCGTTGGATTCCTTTTGGGTAGCATGCTGCAGCCTTTGCACCGACCCCCTGCTGGGTCGGAAGTTCTAGATTTCAACAGCGTCTCAATTGGAACATGAGCCAGAAAACTGTACATGTGGCCATTCATCGGACTTCAAAAGGTGTTCGAGTGCAAACCCAGAGCTCTAATCTGCTGAGAAACACCGAATCTGAAAAATGTCGCACCCGCTGAATACCAACAGCTTGAAAGGATCTTCAGAACAACGCCTGTAAGATGCTGAACATGGATGTCACTAACCATGTGAGCTTGTGTGGCAAATGAGCCAAGCGGTTAGCTGCAAAACGGGTTGGAAAGGTCGCTGTGAATGAAGTAAGTGCAGTAGATTTGGCCTTTGGCCATTATCAGCCCTTTTTTTGTCATGAAAGAGGCGACTTCTTGGCAACCCCTTGCAGGTTGCCGCAATTTGTTCGTCCTTCGTTTGGGATGTAGCTGAGGATTGTAGTACATATGTTGGGGTTTCCATTGGGGCCTCTACGTACGGAAGCAACCCTAAACCCTAAAACCTAAACCCTAAACAGTAGTTTCCATTTTATTTTCCACTACCCCCATATATCCCCAATAGAACCCCAATATAAGCAACCCTAAACCAACAATAGTAGTTTCAATTTGTATTTTGCATTATCCCTGTACAATGCCAATATCAAACAACCCTAAACCCTACACCCTAAATCCTAAACTCTAAAGCCTAAACCCTAAATCCCAAACCCTAAACCCTGTAGATCCATGCCATGGCTGTGCAGGCTTGTGTGCAGGGAAGCCCTGCCGTGGCCCTCTCAGCTCACATGAGCTATAGTCTAAACTCCTTCAAGGGGGGTTATTTAGGGGATAATATAGGGTTTAGGGTCTAAACTCCTTAAAGGGGATCATACAGGGGATTATTTAGGGGACTACTATAGGGGTTATTAATGGGGAGGAGTTTAGAATACGGTTCAGATGGCCTTCCTCACAGCTTTGACCAGCCGGTCTACTTGCGAGTTAGGGTGCCCATTGATCATGTAGTCATCCTGGCAATAGATAACCACAGTTGTTCCTATCCTTTAACCGGAAACTACTTCACCCAAGCCTCTAAGCAGGGTATAGTCCTCCATTAAGTATATAGAATATGGGGTATATGGGGATCTTGTTATAATCTACCCAAAGCCATATTCTATCTAAGTGGTATTTCGGGAAGATACCCTTGTTCAAACTAGTGATTGAAATAACCAGATAACGATACATTTCAGGACGACATTTGAAAACGTCCGAGAACATGGGGCCTTTAGCTCAACCCGCAGTGCCTGAGGCTTTGCGCAACATGGACTCCATGGCATCCCTGGCAAGTGGGTTTGAATCCTGCTGTGCGAGACTCTTTCCTCAGTAACTGGTGGTACCGACAGCAGCAATAACCAGAGAGTTAGCCGACTGAAGCACTACATGATGTGTCCTTGCCTTCTTTGTTGTAGAGCCGTTAGTTTTATAAAGCAGCAATTCAACCTGTGGACGGAGCCAATCTCGATGCTGCAGACGGCTTTCACTAAGCTTGATTGCATGAGGTGTGACTAGAAGTAGTTGTTCCTTGGTGTCCTGCGTTTAGAACACCAGTTTTGCTGCATGCACAAAATATAGCTAGAGCCAACGGCAGTCATGGTCTTGAAGAGAGGATGCTTCATTGGTGGGTGATCTGGCTCAAGCTGCGCAAAAGGCCCAATTAACCGAAAAGTCAACCGTTGACATCGCATCTCAGACAAGCATGCACGCATACAAGGGCCTCACTAAGTGGGTTCATGTATCTCCACCGGTCATGCGCCCGTGTTGAGTAAGACCCAAACTGCATCTGGTACGGCTGCATCAGCAAGACCAAGCACGCTTACGAGTTGTTATGAAGGTTACCTTTCCAAAAGGTACAATCATGTTAGTGGGAAGGGCAGCACTACTTCGCCACTTGTTCAACAAAAACGAGCCCGGGCAAAGCTTCAGCAAGACGATTGCAAGACAACCTTAGTCTAGCCAGCCATGATGAGAGCATCTTTCGAACAACTTCGATGAGGCCACTGCAGGAAGAGATGATCACAAGATGAAAATTGACTGTATTAGGTGTCATTCTGTACCAACCACATTCATTTGAGTCTAGTAATGGCGAGACCGGTTGTCAACAGGAGAATCTTTATCGTGACTGTAGCGGTTATTCTGGTAGTAATTGTGCCCTGGAGTAGGTTGTGTAAGGCTTCAGCTGGTCTAGCTTTGGAAGCCAGTCGTTTCTATCAGGAGTACATAAGGCTTAAGGAATACTACCCCAGCAATGGAGAATCAAATTGGAAAAGAACATGGAACTTCTGTATTTTTCTCCGAGTTTGAGTGCACCGTTTATGTGGGCTTTACTCAGCTGAGGCATTCTGTTTTGATTTTGTTCATTGCATACAGAAGACCTGCCATTGTTGTAGACACGTCCAAGCATGTTGGTAACTGCAACTATTGCCCAGCGAGCACATTCAACTTTCTGCGGCTGTGAGAGTATTTCGCAACAAAGGTATGCCAACAGACCAACACATCCTGGACTCTAGGAACAAGAGCTGGTTCAGGAAAAGTAGACAAGCTCCAAGCTCCAGGAGCCATGCGGGTGCTGAACTGTCTTTGGTGCATGCCTGAGCTTGTGTTTGCACGGTACCAACTATACTGATGTTCCAAGGGTTTTGAAGACTTGACCCATTGATGATCATATGTGGGTTCCTGGGATAGATTGGGACAACGAGAGGAATAAGGGAGCTGCCAACCCTAGCGTGTGTCCAGGCTGTCCACTGCAGCAAAGTGGAAATGATGTCGTGCTTTTGTTTGAGGGAGTGTCCAACGAGAAGCACCAACTAACGACGTCATGCATTGAGCCGCAAGTGCTGCCCTGCGAAAACGGCTTCAAAGCATTTCATTTCTGCCTGAGTTTGTGATTTGAGGCTGCCCCTTGCTGCCTCGCAGGTGCAGACGAATTGGGGTGTTTCGATACGGCAGGCTTTGATTTTGATATTACGACTTATGCTTATAAGACTTATTATAAGAGTCTTTCATGGCTACTTCTAGGAGTTCTAGCATGTTGTGACGCAAAAGAATCCTCAAACATTATCCCGGATACTATGCTGCAAAAGCGCCTCCATGTTGGTAGCATTGGGGGATGGAAGAAGTTGAATACAGGCAATGACCTAACGGCAGACTTGAAAGGAGAGATTGAAGGGTTTAAGTGCATGCCTGCGGTTCTTGTCCGCTTTCCAAGCCTATATAGCCAAAGCCCCAGACCTCATATCCTGACAATTCCTGACATCTCCCTAGACCCTTCATCTACCCTCTATATACCGGAAAGTAGAGACCATATGCCCCTACAAGGGGGGTCCTGGTCCAGTCTGATGGCAGACCTAAAGGCTGTAAAGCCTGTGGTCTCCTCAAATATTACGGGTGAGTTTTTAAGGTTGGTAGGTTGGTTCTCCAGAGCGCGCCCCCTCGCACTCCCAGGTGCAGCTTTTGTTCTTTTTTCCTCGGGATCTTCCTGCCCTCCGCGTTCTGGAGGTGTATCTTGTCTTGGAATCTTGAAAATGCTGGAGGTGACAGTGACTTTTCGACCCCACTGGGTGCACGTCTTACCCGGAAGCTCGGAGCCCAGCTGGTTGCGTTCTTCAGAATTGCTTAGCAACTTCACCAACCATCAACCCTAACCCCACCATTCCTGTATGATACGTAGCAACAAGCTGACGCTACACCCACACCAAAGCCCAAGCCTGATTTGTTTGAGGTGTGCTATGACCAAATTGTCCAGTCAAATCGGGGGAGGGAATATATGGGAGGTTCCCCAAAAGTATTCAATGTATTATAGGGGCCTACATCATTGCCAATGTCACTTTGGGGTCTATTGGAGGTATTCCATGCCATAGTTGTACAATGAAACTACAGCATAATGTAGGTCGTTTTAAGGTCCGAACTGTAGCTCTATTCGTTTCTCTGATTTGGGGCTTGGGGCAAACTGCCCTATTTGCAGCCCCGAGCCGGCTGCCGAAAATCATCCGTTGGACTATTAGAATTTTGTCATTGTTTCCAAAAAAAGGTTCAGAATTCTAATCATGTTAGTATTCCTGTTATTAATTCTGTGTAAGAAACGAAAGCTCCCTCTGAAGCTTTTTGGTAATTTTGAGGCCAGCCATGCTGATCTGTGTCCTATGGGGGTGTGGGAAAAACGGTCTAATTTGGCTGCGTTTCAAGGCCAGATGCCACCACAGAAGGGTTTTTGGGTGGTGTCCTGTTGTTCCATGGTCACGTAACCGGCCATTGAGGAGGGGTGGCTGGAGGCTATCAAGCTACGAGAGGTGTGCTAGGCCAGCCATAAACCATGCAATCTTCAGGGATCACAGGGCATCAGCGTTTTCAAGTCTTGTCAAGCTTGACGGTAACCCTCATACAACCTTAGTTGATAGAAGTGGACCTGGGTCAACAACTTTCTTTGCTACTGTGTTGCTGTTGTTGAGGCTGCCACTACTTCCACTGCTTCTGCTGCTTGTACGACTACCATTCCACAAACCACGGAAAGACCATCAGGACCTGTGGAGCAAGCGCTGGTCGTCGATGTCCTCGCACCGCAGGCGCTTTACAACTATTAGAATTCCTGAAGTGTTAGCACTGGTGCCACTTGGAGTAATGATGAGACGATCTCTTTCAATTGTCATGTTGCTTTGTCGTATTTATGGTTAGCATATGGATCATCAGTGTGGCCATCGCCAAAGTTGCGGAGACGCATGAACATGCCCTGCATTGCTCACCATCAGCATGGTGATGAACAGCATCCTGCTCTAGTGAAGACCATTCCTTTACAAAGCTCAACTTGGTTTTGTGTTGGGAGTTCTCAGAGCTCTGACCCATTTTGGCTGGTACCTTTAACATATTCTCGACGTGTTTCGCAACGCCGCAAGGCAACCGGTGAACCTCCACCCCAGGACGCTGGTGCCTTTGAATATTCGGGATCTTGTGTGTGTGTGTGTAGTGTCAATCAAGTCGGGGATGCCCTCATTTTGTATATATGTAGAGATAGACGACGCCCCTGGCAGATGATAGGCCCCTACCAATATTATATCCCAAGCCAATGGCGACGCGCGCAATGTGCTGCATGAACACCGAAAGTCGAGAAACCGAATGTCAATGGGATACCCTCAGAAGAATCTAACCTTGTACAAGCGCACAAGAAAGAGATTGTCATAACAGTCTCGACACCCTGGGGCTCCATATCTATAAATAATACCTACATTGGGCCCCAATGTCTATAAATAACACCTACATTGGGCCCAAATATCTATAAATAATACCTAAACCCTAAGCCCTAAACCCTAAAACCCTAAACCCTACATTGGGCTATTTGGGGCCCTAGGGACAAAGTCCCTGTAGCCAGGAGCTCGCCTTGCTTGTGGACGTATCTCTGTCCATGGCGGAGGGAGGAAAGCTTGAACTGGCAAAGGTCGGGGTAACAGAGATTTAGGGTTTAGGGTTTAGGGTCTGTTGTATCCATGGATTATGGGTTTTTTGAAGGGGTCCCGCGAATAGCGAAGTGAGCATGTGGGACAGTCTTTCGGAGTCCGAGTTTCTGTGTTGATGTGTTCCGGGAGCATAAAAGATACCGATTGTGAGTACCAGGCCAAATGTTGCCCCCTTTTATGTAAGAGCTTGGCCTTGGCATGGTATGGCAATGAAACCACAGTTGCGTAATCCCTTTCCCTTAAAAAATGCAGCCCCATCTGGAATGACACGCATCTGCCGGACGGAAATCTTGTTCATTTTTCGGGAGATATTGCTTGTAACACAGATACGTGGCAATGAATTTTGCTTTCCCGAAAAGAAACCATTTCCCACCAAAAAAAAGCTCTTGCCTTGAAGTTTTGTTGTGCCATTTTAGTGGTAATTACAGATACAAGGCCTTCGAAAAAAAACGGAAGATCTAGCACATGAAGGAACATGATTAATTCTGTGCAGAGTCGTGTGCATTTCTTCATATTATTTGCCTTCATCAAGTGTTTATGAATTCGATTGTTTCTTCGAAGCGCTCCTTAGTACTGCTACTCGAATCCCTGGCACAACATCCCCATTCCAGGAGCCAGGCCTCCTGAAGCATTCTCGATTATCAAGCTTACTGTGCCTTATTGGGGTTATATGTGGAAAATGGAAAAGAAAATGGTAACTACTATTTAGGGTTTAGGGTTTTAGGGTTCAGGGTAATAATACACATATATAGTCAGTATATAGGGAGTATGTTCCTTCAGTCCCCACTAACAATCTGTAAGCAAGAGTGGTTTATCAGTAGCTAATCGGATTCAGATGAGTGAGCTGTGACAAAGGAGTTGCTGCTGTTTTCACATGAAATGTTACCAAGGACCTTGCCCGGTTTCCAACGGCTATAGGGATTATGAGGAATGAGGAACTTGGCTTGCCGTGTTGGGCCTAATGAGATAAAGACAAATCTGAAGGCTTAAGCCCATACATTGCGATGCTTTCCGAAAGAGGCTGCCGTGGACCGGATCATCCGTTCCACCAGACCTCAAGACAGGACCCGCCGCGTCAGGGGAAAGAAGTGCGATTTCAAAACGTGCAAGGTCAACTGCTTACAGGCAGTATGTCAGGAACGCAAACTTTAGGGGTGTCTGTGCCCTAGCTGCGTGTGGATGGCCGTCCGCAAGGCATTTTTGCACGTGCCTGCAGGATGTGCCTTTGTTCAATCGCAACTGAACTGATTAGGCCTTTGCTTGTTCTGGTTGCAAGCCTCGATGGTGGAAATCCCCAAGCAACCCAGCACTTCTGAAATAATGAATAGCCGTCAAACCATGTCCGTATCGAACCCATTCTTTATGAGTTCATGTCTAGAACCAGACATATTGGGGTCTGTGATCCTTCCATCTCTCCCTACTATGGCTCGTGAGGATCCATCTGATTTCCTGCCACAGCTTCGCAAGACTGGAGTTCCAGCATGGCAGCATTGCCCAGAAGGCACAAACCCTAATGCAGGGTTGAGGTGCACCATGGTTCAGCTGCGAAGAAGGTTAACATAGTTTAACGTTTGGGCGGTTGGACGCGTATTTGAGGATTTTGGAAGGTGCCATGTGTTGTTGTTTCTGTCTTGGTGTAAGACGAACCTGAAGATAAGCTGTAGTGACGTCAAGGCGTGTGGTCAAACATGGTAATGATGTTCTTGAACGAGCCACTTGCAAGTACGCGATGAACGGCACAGCAATGGCAATATGCATCCATAGTCAAAGCGGCCCGGCCATGTTGGGCCTGTCAAAGGTAAGGGGTCCGTTCGGAGTACCAGTCATAGTGCAGGCTCGTTGGAGCACAACATCGGTGTTGAAAACTACTTATCATGTGCTCAAAATGAATCCAGAGTCTGGCTGCCAGGATCAGCTTCTTGACAAGCTGCGTCAGCTGTCTGCCAAGACCATGACGAAAGAGAGTCAGCGTCCCAGTGCACTTTATGTGAAGTGATAATGTGTACCGTATGCTCAGTTTGGCAATCATGGGGTCTTCCATACAACTTCAACAACAACATATGATGGTCCTCACTTGTGGATGCTGAGGGCAGGCCGCGGTGCTGCTGCGCCAGGGAAGGGTTTAACAATCTGTAAAGGCTTGGTCCAGTGTGAAGGGCTAACGTGAGGGTTCAGGGTCAGAGGGCTTGTGATGTATCATGTCGCGTTCGAAGTCGGAATGACCAGAGATTGCGGCATCCACGGCTTACTGCCATTTGACGGAGCAGCATCTCAGAAAACAGGCTTGTTGCCAAAGAGCTGCTGCTATTCGTCAGAGCTTTCACCGTCAATGCGCAGCCTGCACAGGACAGATCGATGGAAGCCTGGTCGACCAGGCGCACAGCAGATCTGCACGAGAGAGAACAACTTGGAAAGGGGTAGTGGGCAGATGATATTCGAAGCATACCTAGGGATGCACTACAAAGGAATCAGATTTCCAGATTTCGAGTCAGCTGAGTGCTGGGGAAGTTGTATTAGATCAAAGGCTGCAAGGAACATTTCGCTTGTCCTTGTGCGGAGATTCCATGAAAAGTGAGTATACATCTCCGGAGCGCAGGTTTTTGTACAGGATGCAGGGATCATGGACCGTGAGAGCGGTTGGGTCATGGAGTGCGGGCTTTCATACAAGGCCGATAGAGAGGTATCCCATTCTTTACCTCTAGCTTCTCCTTAGCACAGCCATTCTTACCACAGCCCCCCGCCTCCAGCTCCTGCCAGGATATCAGCAACATCAGTGATGGTCTGCGATATGCCGAGCCGGCACCTTAGAGCCAAGCTGCAGATCTGGAGAAGTAAGAGGGTATATATTGGGTTTATATAGGGCTTATATTGGGGTATTGGGGTTTATATAGGGATAATGGAAAAGAAAATGGAAACTGCTATAGTATATTGGGGTTATATTATCATGACTAGTATCTTCATGTCTCGTGCTTGGGGCTGGGGCCCGACCTTACCTTCTCTCCCTGCATCAAGCACTGATCATGTTCGAGGGTCTTTGCCTAATCTAGCTCTGCAGTTGGACGATTGTTGAGTATGGATGTTTGTGACACACGCGGGTAAAGGCACATTCTCGTGGGCCCCCTGGCTACGCCACGGGTGAACACAACGCGGTACTGCCGACTGAGATGTTGAAAGCTGTTTTTTCTTGATTGCTTAGCGAGGTTGATTTTATCAGATCACTCGAGGTGTAGTCCTCTGTCCTGTGTTGCCAGGAGGGCAATGCTTTTTTCTGATGGCTTGTTCACTGGACGATTCTCACGCTGTGCCTCGTCTTAAAAGTTGTGTTGCGTTCTCGGCGGAATTTTGGCAGGACAGCGCAGGGTTTGAAGCATGTAGCTATGTCGTACGTACGGTGCATACGTACGGTGCATTTACACGAAGCAGGCATGTGTAGCGAATGCGCAAATTGCGCGCGCTCAGATGCACCCACCAAATTTTCCTGTGGCCTCTATCCGAGTTCAGTGCCGCAGGCGTAGGTGATTCATTTCCTGGTTAGCAGCTAGTTTCAGGAGTTCTTTTTGTTGGCTTATTTAGGGGTTAGATAGGGATAATGGAAAAAGAAAATGGAAACTACTATTTAGGGTTTAGGGGTTCCCAAAATTAAGGGTACTTTTCTCCGATTTTGGCCTCCTTCGCCTCTTATGCGCTCTGCACTTGCTCAGACGACACATTCTTCGATGCTATCGGAGCTGCGAAGATGGCTGGAGCACCTTGGATCCCCCCTTAATGGAGAATCAAATGGAAAAGAAAATGGAAAATGAAATGGAAACTGGGATTATATTGGGGTTATATCGGGATAATGGAAAATCCCATGAAACTACCATGGTATATAAAGATAATGGAAAATGAGATGGAAACTACTACACAGTATATAGGGACAATGGAAAACTACATGGAAACTGCTGTAGTATATTGCCTTCACTACGAGCCACTCAGGAGTCATCTCCGCCTTAGAAGAGAGGAGCGGCCTGATTTGCTCTTCGTTGTTATCATCAGCACGTTCATCATCGTTATCATTATGATACGGGGGTTTCCCAAAATTAGGGCTCCCTTTTTTTGGGCGTACCTATAATAAGGACTATAGTATTTGGGGTCTATATTGGGCTCTCCGTATTTTGGGAAGCTACCATAATATATGATGATTGTCATCAGCGTTTTATCTTCGCCATCTTCATGTAGCAAGTTGTGGATATCTGGAACATGGAAATTGAAATGGAACCTAGTATGGTACATAGGGAATGGCGTTATCGCTCGTTTGTTTTGTCATGTTGTCAGTGTAGGCCCGAAAAGTTTGCATGTGAGCTGCAGTCCCAGTTTCGATGTGGTGGAGCATTATGTCTCAGCTACCCTTGCACGACGGGAAAGGGGGAGTTCTGAAGTCCGGGTCGCCCAGTCAAGTTTTGGCAAACTTGTGTGGGGGGGTCGTTTCGGGCCCTGCCAATAAACTTTCCATCGCCGGGGATCCTTCCGGCTCTCAATTTGGTGAAGAGCTCGCTCTGTTCCGAACCCATTGTTATCAATCCGTTCAGCCAAAAGTTCGCTCTGTTACAAACCCATTTACTAATCAGACCCCAACATTCACAGTACTGAACACTGCGTTGTTGCACTCCGCAGTAGCAGCATTGCTCGCAATGTTATTGTGGAAGTGCTAACAGTAAAGGGAAATAGCGGAGAGAGCATTGCACACACGTCAAATCGTGCAGACCTCAGTTTCGGCAGCATCAAAGAATGGACCATCGTTTTTCTGAGACAGTTATGACCTCATGACTTAAGAGAGCTACACAGTAGAAACAGTAGTAATTAAGACGTTTAAAGATAACAATAGTCTAATTTTTAATAACGATAGCAATGAATTGTTACTATTCGTATTATTCGTATTGTTCACCTTCCAGTTCTCCACCTCTGTGGTTGGCCTCGGCACCGGGCGAGCTATGAACCGATGGCTTCTTGAGGAAGCAGCCCAGGCAGGTGGCAGCGGAGCTCTTTTCTTATTGGTTGGTAGTAGGGAATGGAGGAATGGATCCCCATAGAAGCCCTACACCTTATACCCTAAACCCTAAACCCTAAACCCTAAACCCTAAACCCTAAACCCTAAACGCTATAATCCCCAATAAGATGGCAGCGCCTAAAATCTCCACCACTCCTTCCTTTCCTACTGACAACCAATTTCTTTTGGAGCTTGCAGCAACAGTTGTAGTTAGGAGTGGAAACTGCGGCCGTTGTAAGGCTTGAAGTGGGAGTAGCAGGAGTAGTACTGGTTGTAGGGATAGGAGAAGTAGCGGAAGGAGTCAAGTGAAGATTTGTCATTTGGGGGGACGGCCTGGTCTTTGAGGCCATGACGGTATGTACAGAAAACATGCGAACGTCATGTAAACAAAGCATTCGGTACTGTATGGAAAGGTCTGCTTAGATAGTTTAAGTTCGGATGATTGCAAAGCGTCGGCGCAGTAGCACAAAGTAGCAAGCAGCAGAGGTATTGCTGCTCAGAGGCGTATAATAGACATGCACTCGGGGTGGACGGCGGGCTGAGGCATCAGCGTGTTTCAGCCTTTTGTATTTAGCCACGGTGGAGGACATGCTGGATTTTCGGCATGCAGGCCCAACGGCGACACAAAGTTTCACTTATACTGGAAGGCCCTGCAAGCTTGGAACGGCACCATGCAACGAACCACTGCCTTCCCCCAAGCAACGACTTGATGTTCCTTGCACTTTCTCACGTTAATTACTCTGGCTGTTCTTACTCGGAGTATTGAATCCATGGCTGTTTTTCCAACTCCTGTCGGCAACTCGTTTTTTTAGTCAGAAGAGCAATCAACATTGTACCGCCCTCACAACTGTCATCGTTTTCTGTCGTTACTGCATTCACTCGGCCACTTGATGCACGGATCCCCTGGAGCTCCAACAGGCTGGTCACGGTGAGTTTCTCGCCCTCTCTAGTCCAGCATCGTTTGAGCAGGCCATACCGTGATTTGTGAAGGCTGGGGCTTCAGATAAAGAACAGCAACATCTGTCACTTGTCCTCCTACCCCTGTTACTGCTACCAGTGGTACGGCTAGTAGGCCTTAGAAGCCGCATTTTCACTGTGAGTGTTAGCCAGTTGAAGCCTTGGGCTTGGAGTTTGCGGTTTGCTTTCATGTCAGCACCTGTAGCCGCTGTAGCCTGTGGTGATGAAGGCCGTCGTGGTTTTACCCAGCATTGTAATGTTGCTGTTCATTGCAACAGCCGCGTAAGACTAGTGTTGGTTGTGTGAGGGAGAAGTCTTAAGGAGATGCATAGGTGTGACAGCCAAAAATGTCAGGAAGAATGTTGTGAATGACTCGGGGGGCCATCGCAATAGTATTTAGTAGGAAGTGCAGAAGTGCACGTAACCATATTTGACTGGCTGTGATATTGCAGCCGCGGTGATCAACTGAGGTTACACAAGCAACACATGTTATGGGCGTAAAGGCTGTGGAGCACAAAGAGCTCGCATGATCACTAGCAATAGTGGCAAGAACGGAAGCACAATCATCAACAACAATTATGTCCCATTTGCAGATTTGGCTCGCAGAAGGTCCTGCACAGCATAAGGGTCTCCATGTAGGATCTTTGGCCCAAGTACCTGAGGGTAGGCTCAGATCTGATTAACTCTTTTTGTTGCAATGGGGCTTCTTGCAGCCATGTGTCCAACCTGAATATGCAAAATCGAAGGACTTCGACCATGGAAAGTCATGGTTGAACAAGTTTTTCGTATTCAGGTTGCTGAAGTTGTTCGGGCTTTTTTTGATTTGGGGTTGTGTAGTCTGGCTGATTTACTGACAATCCCCACACCATAGTTGTTATCCTTTTTCTGACAGCATACAAAATACTTGTGTGGCATTGTTAGGTGTCGCATCAATTCCTGATACCCCATCTGCAACAGTATCAGCAACTTGTTGCAATTCTGAGGCCACATCACAACCTCCTCCTCCTCCTGCTACTGCTACTATTACTACTTCCCACTATTGATCTTTTCTGCTGCTGCTTGTGCTGCTGCTGGCCTTGGCATATGGGCACAGTCGTACATCATGACTACCCAAGCCTCCCTAAGTGAAGGTGATTGCTGCTGCTGGGCCAGGCCATTTCCCGAAGCTCGACTGTGGCCTTAGAGTATTTAGGATTCAGGGTTTCAGGGTTGTAGGGTTCTCGTCTGTGCCTTTAGGCTTGGGGATTGAAGGTTTTGTGCTTCTTGGCTTAGGGTTCGTGTCTTTGGAGTTTCAGGGGGAAGGTTCAGAGGAGGGCCTGTGGTTGCGGTTTCAAGGCTTGCCCCGGAGTTTGGACCAGAGGACTAGCAATCATGGCCAAAGCACATTCAATGCTAAAGTAATTTCAGCAATGGCGTGTAATCACAGTGCTTGCAAGTGCTAGTACTGGTGCAAAGGACTTTTGTGTAAACATATACACACACTGATATGGGTGGTTGTCAAGATTATGGTCCCTTTCTGGGTACCCTAAATATTCCGTATGAACTAGCTGCCGCCGTAAAGCCACAGCAATCTGGCATGCTTCGGTGGTGCATCAGGAGTTCCTCTGGTCTAGCTGAAAAGCACGCATCAAGCAATGATAATATATTACAAGTATTTAGCCGCAAGACCGAGATAAGCTACCATTCAAGATGTTCGAATAGTCAGGGTTGGAGATATTCTCATGTAGGACTTCTGAGAGCACTGTGATATGTCATGTAGATATAGCTACAACACCAGCTGGTGACAGTACGAACAGTACTGTCAACTAGTCCAGCAACTACGGAGTTAACTCCCTCTATACTAGCAGAAGCTTGAGAAAAATCAGCAGAAGGAAGAAGCAGCGATATGCAGGCAATTGCAGTAGTTGCTGAGTAAATGCTGTCACCATGTGACCGGTGTTTTTGCGAACCCTTCATTGAAGCTTCTGAAAAACTGCTTTGGTTCTGCATTTCCTGAAGGTTGGAGTTTTGTTGTGCCGACTGAGCAATTTTCCTCGCTGGAAGCTGCCCATGCGTCAGGGCTTTCAGACTCTTGCGCTTGCACAAAGCGCTTCATACCCTTGAGCTTGTTTTGCCAAACATGGGCTTCGCCAGACCAGCCTGAAGTGTCTTGATGGTTTGTTGCAGAACAACATGCTGCTCCTAGCCGCATCTGCATCGTCCGGCCATGTTTCTCGGAGGGATATACAGGGCAATGTAGGGACAATGAGTTGGGTGGGTTTGCACACCATAGTAGCGATTCAGGTTCTATTCGCATTTTGCAAACGACTTCACTCAGCATTTGAAAGCCCGAAATCGCAGTTCATGACATGCGGTGCACACGTTCCCTTTGAGGACGTATGCCTTCGACGTGATGCTTCGCCTTTCCATTTCCCACAATGCTCGTCTAGTTCGAAGCTATGGGCACAGGCTGGGTAGGGACATAGGACGACTTGACCCAGTGTGTTTCAGTGCGCGTGCCATACACTTGTTCTTGTATTTCCTCTTTCGCTTGCAACGTGAGGCGACGTGGCGGCCATCGAAGCGACTCGGATGAAAAAGATTATGGAAGTTGGATATATGGAGTTGGGTGTGTAGCTGGACCTCCCACTACTTTGGATAAGTCATGATGCCTTGCGTCGGCGGATTGCGTCCTGTTATCCTGACGTACAAGCCAGGGTAGCTCTGAAAAGACTCGCGGTTGAACATAGTTGAATCCTGATAGGGCCTTTCATTGGAGCTTCCAAGTGGTCGGCACGTTGAGTTGAGGGGCACAAGGGCAGGCACACTCTAAGAGCCGTGGCTCCCGCCCTAATTTCAGATTTCCAAAGAGGCGCTTCTGTTTTTTTTTTTTTTTTTTGTGATGCAGCATGTTATCTTCCTGGGCTCAGGAGTCGTCATCCCATGTGAGATGACTTGCCCAGATACACTCTCCATGACAACTGCAGAAGTTTCAGCAAATTTGTGTAGTGTATGACTTTTGTTGCCTATGAGAGGTTGTTTGAACTATCTGGTGTCCGAGTTTTTTTGTGAGCGCTGGAAAATAATCATCAGCACTCTGGCGCCATGTTTGAGTTGGCCAATGTGCTACATTACATTGCTTGGGCGGCGCCCTATGTCCAAGCTGCTACGACTGCACTGATCTCTGCATCTGCAGTCACATCTGAGCACCGCCGCTTGCAGGCGCGGGATTTCATAGGGGAGTGCCATGCGGAAGTGATCCCAGCGGACAAGCAGTGGGTTCTGGCCGTGGAAGGTTCATGCGACACCAGTATTCCAGCCGTACAAACCTTGGTGCTGGTTCAAGAAGACACGAAGGCTGCGCAGGTGGCTTCAGAAATCCTAAGCAATACGCCTTGTCGTGTCCTGGTTGTTTTTGGAGAGCCATCTGCGGCTTGCCTAAAGACAGCATTTGAGTTGGCCAACGCACACGCACAAATTGTCGTTGCAGCGGCTTCTCGCATTGAACACATGGCCTTCCTTTCGAGGAAAACCCCCTAGGCATGTTCAACTTCGTGCAGCGTGTCGTGCTGCTGGATGCGTCGGTGCTGGAAGTTGGGCTTCTCCAAGGCCATGCGAGAGCTACACCGGTTGCAGATGCGCTTCAGTCGCTTTTGCACGCCCCGCAGCATGTCCGACATTTGGACGAGGCTTGGGCCTACGTCTTTGGCGCACAGGTTGGACCTGGGCTGTGAGTCTGATGAGGCAACTGGGGTATGCAAAGATTTTTTTGGGGGGCTTGACTTTTGGATCCAACCTTTGCTCAAGAAACGCAGGAATATTCTCAAAACTTGCGTTTCCATCGTTCGGTGTTTTGATAGGAGAGCTTTCAGGAGTTGTAGGTGGATCACGCAGTTTGTTGTGGGGCTTCCTTTGATCTTGGAAGTTTCAATCGGCAGGCCCTTATGTTGTCCCTTCTTGGTATGTGAGCCAGCGAGGTGTAGTGCCTTTCCTCATGTATTTTGGCCCATGATGTCAACGTAGGAGGTACGCCAAAAAAACTTATTCCGAGTAGTGCGGGCCTCATGCTGCCAGTGGGCCCCGGCAGGTTCTCATGAGTCCGGGTTAGCATTGCCCGTGCAGTTGAGCTGTCACGAGCGATGATGGGTTGGAAGCTAGTTAGTCCTTGGTCATGGAAAAAGTCATCTTTGATCGCCTGGAACTTCCTCAATGAGTCAAATTCTGCGCCTGTAGCGACCGATGAGTTAGCTGATCGACAGTTCATCGCCGGCTCTTCTGAGCGCGCCGGCAACTTGCCCGGGCTCATATGTCAAAAGAATGCGCTTGCTCTTTTCAGATGCAACATGTCGTGTTTTTCAACTCAGGGCAGTTGGGGCTGGCGTGTAGTACATTGGTGTTGTCACCTAGCGATGCCACACACAGATCGTACCCGGCTTTATTCAAAGCTGATGTGTAATTACTTCGCACTTGCCTGCCATGCTCTGGCTCCTGATCTTCCTGGTGGCGTCCAGCAATTCGAACTAGCTGATGTGTTCACCTGATTTAAGATTTCACGGAGCAGACCTGGGGTTGCGGGATTAGCATGGAGGACCGTGTGCATGCTGCTTGGAAGCCCGAAGAAATGGCAGAGGGCTTGGGGCATGGAGTTCAGGCGTCAGGGTTTCCGGGTAGAGCTGTAGAGTCTGTAGAGTTCCCTATGGTCCGCACCTGATCCTGAGGCAGCGAGAATGGGGTATTTGGGAATTAGATTTAGGATTTGCCCCGACAGACATAGTATACAGAGCCAGTTTGGGCAAGGATGGACCATAGCAGTTGCGTTGCCGTTTATGTCAAGTTCCAAAAGAGAGAGAGAGAGAGACAGATTCTAGTCAGATGTACGGAATTCAATTGGTGCCCCAGCGGAGCACAACAAAACGCTCGCATCCCAGTTTCCTACATGCTGGGCCTGCGGAAGCTGAGCCTTAAATCCTGAAGCCGCTACATGCTTTAATCCGGATCCGCTAGAGGCCCTTGAGACCTGCTATGTGTGTAAGCCCAACAAACTTAAGAAGACATTCAAAATTATCATGATGGAATTGTACATCGAGATCCTGAATTCCAAAGCCCTTCAAGGCTCGCATGTATTGCATACTGAATTCCTGCCAAATCCTACAATCTCCGTATTCCTTACAGTCGGAATATTCCAGCGTACCTGCCAAAAAAAAGGAACTTGGGCCTCACCTGGCCTCGCCCTTGCAGTGGGGCAGGAGCCATTGGATTGTGGGGTAGCCTGGTTGTTGGAATCAGTCGCTTGCATTGAATGCACGGAGGAGGGAAGTGCCAGGAGACGCACTCAGAAACTTGGGGCTGTGTTCGACAGGTTGGCGAGTGCCATGGTAGCTTAAAGGATCTTCAAAGATGTTCAACAGGCACGGTATTGTTTAAAGTCACGAAGGTTTGATCCGCAGGTGACGACCCTGGGATTGTAGAATGTGCTGCCACAGTTGCTGGCATACTGCAAGCTGCACTGGATGTCCCTTCTCAAGCAGCAGGACGAGTTGCTTCCTCTGGGAGTTCTGAGGCAAGCTTTGCTTTCAAGAGTGCGGACGTGACCGGCCAACAGCCAAGAGTTGCGGGGAATTCACAAGTAGGGGTTCCAGTGCCATTGTTCGACCCCGTCAGCGCATGACAGAGGTCCTTGGGTATATACATCCATGCTGTAGAGCTTTGGGACAACTGGTGTATGTGCAGGCTTACATGTTCGTAGCTCTCTTCAAGAATATGACTCACTCTGCACAGTCCTTCTGCGTATAAACGCTGGAGAAATAACTTGCAGAACCTTATGTGCGCTGTCTATAACTCCTATGCAACTCTGAGATCAGATACGTGTTTCAGGAGTGGCCTGCTGGAGCGCCAAGTGTTGGCCCAAGCCCAAGAAGGGGGGGGGCGCCATGCGGGTCAAGGGGCTGGGGTTTAGGCGTTTAGCGATTTAAGGCTTTAGGAAGGGGGTGGGGCAATGAAAAACATAATTTCAACTTGAGTACTACTACTAGCATCGTGCGCCATAGGCTTAGAGGCGAGCCCATGCCTGCTGCATATCAAGTAATCATAGTAATAGTAGTAATGATAATAGTAACAATAATAGTCACAGAAATAAAAAGTCACACCGCTGTGCGAACCCAGGTGTTCGATTTGCCAGGCTATCGGCACAGCGTCAGATTCTTGACGTCGCTCCGTGGCAATGCAGTTTGAGAGGATGCTGCTTGAGGAGTGGTTGAGACATTTTATACTATATTATCTTATATTATATTCGAGTATAATGTATTATATTATTGATATTGTACTTGATGTTATACTATTCTCCTGGCAAAGTTGAGATCATCAATGGTGCAAAACTTGGCATGTGTTGTCCAACAGAAGCGGGCCTTGATTTGGGTTCGTCGATTGCGTGGTTATATGCAAATCGTGACTGCAGTCTCCATAACATTTAGGTGTGAACTCCTCTACGAGCAGACTGACGGCACAAAAATGCACAGAGCCTCAGAGCGGAGCTTTTATTTGGTTGTTCAGTGTTTGTTCATGTCTTCATAGCGATCATGCAGGGAAGCGGAGGGGGAGGGGAGAGGAACTCAACATGCTGAGCCTGCTTTCCGCATTTCAAAGATGGCTTTGTGGTTCTGAGCAAGGTCAAGTTATCCTTGTTTTCCTTTTAAACATGTTCCTAGTTGGAATCTTGGCTAGCCCGATTGGTTTCAAGACCCCTCACATCAAAACCAGCATTACTATGACCTCTGCTCGCAACATTATCCAGCACACTACAATTGCGACACATCCATTGAACAGCGCTATCACTATAAGGACCACGACCACGAATATGACCCTCCGTCTCCAATGCCGCCGCCGACGCCGTTCCGCAGCTGCCGCCACGTCCACCACCACCGCGACCGCAAGACTTTCCAGACGCCGTGACAGCGCTGCTGTGGGCAGTATGCAAAGCTCTGCCTTTTTGGGTACAGGCAGTGATGTCACACCTTTCTTCCGGCACAGCCGAAGGGTTCTTGGGACGGGGAGTGGGGGGTGTGGGGTTGGAGGGCAGGCATAGGAGGGTGTGGGAGAGATCCCTGAAGGAGCCCTACAAATCTTTACATGACTGCCAAGGTCTCAGTGGGTGCCGTACGAGCAGCTGGTCCTCACATCATTGGAGACTCAGGCAGAGAACCCACGAACCACTTAGCACGAGACTGCTGGTACCGTACTGTTTTTGTGTTTGTCCCATCATTTTGCTGCTGCTGCCGCCGTAATTCGCTTTGGTCTCAATCTCTTAGGAATAGTTGTGGTGTTCAGCGTAATGAGTGCTCATGCAAGATGATCTCACTCTGGTTTACTTGTTTGGGGAGCCATCCAGCACAAAACCCTTCTTGAGAACGTTTCCCAGAAGGCGGACGACAGCAAAATGTCAATGACTACGACAGCCCAACAGCAGCAGCAGCAGCAGCAGCAGCAGCAGCAGCAGCAGCAGCAGCGGCAGCAGCGGCAGCAGCGGCGGCAGCGGCAGCGGCAGCGGCAGCGGCAGCGGTAGCAGCAGCGGTAGCGGTAGCGGCAGCGGCAGCGGCGGCGGCGGCGGCAGCGGC
>CAJNIZ010032113.1:26046-42195 GCA_905231905.1 Symbiodinium pilosum | reverse complement strand
ACTAACCAGCACCCTGCGTGGAAAGCACTTCGTTGTCATGTTGCTTACTGTTTTCTAATGCCGCCTCCCCCATATTTATATTGGCAATTTAAGCAAACATAGTTGGTAGGGGGGGGGGGGCGGCTAGTAGTAGTAGGTAGTAGCAGTAACAAAAGGAGCAATAGTACTAGTAGTAGTAACAAGAGTATTGATATATACAACTTCTATACATCCAGTCTCAGTGAAGAGCCCTGCCAGGACCTCAGCACCATTTACCGTCTGCGAAGGATCCCCGGAGCTCCGGGCCGTCGCAGAGAAGGTTGAAGGTGGTCCAGTTCTTGAGAGTCTGCTAAAATGGGATGCGCTTTCTGAACTCCCGTATATCGCATACTATGTTTATTATAGTGTGTATTCCAGGAACCTCCTTAAGGGACCCTTAATCTTCAGAACCCCCGTTAGAACCATGAGCAAAGCACGCACGGTTTTTAATGAAATTTTCCGAGGGGCCTTGCGGATGGCGTGGAAGTTGGCTCACACAGCCCACGCATGGGAACCCTCAGGAAAACGCGGCCGGGATCGGGATACCCCCCTACCCCGGGGCTGTAAAGGGGAGAAGAAGAGGGTTTTTTACCCTCTCCGTCATCTAACACGGTCCAAAGGTCGGCGGATATGCTGTCACAAAAGCATCATACCACGACTTTCATGCTTCGGCGCTTTATACGTTCCAGTTGCTGTGGAGGGCAGACGCCCTGGCTGTTTCTCTGGCAGTTCACCAGATGGGCAACAGCTTTCACCTTGTCATCGTCGGCACTAGGAGTGTAGAGCTCGCGAGTTATTTGGAATCCATGGCGTGCAGTACTGTGGAAGCCATCATCAGCAGTGGCCCGCTTTGAAAAGAAGTGGCTATATACTCCCGACGCAGTCCCCGGATAGAACATCCCCCAAGATCTAGAAGCAACCCGTATAGCTCCAGCATGTTGCCAGCGGTTCCATGCAGGCTTCGCTTTCCCGAACGGGCAGTGAAACCTCGTGCAGCGGATGTCTCAAAAGTCTGGGTGCGAATACGGACCATTAAGGGATCCCACCGAGATTCGTAGTCATTGCGACACTAGCGGATCCCTGTTTTGAGACGTAGCCATTTCAAGAAAATGTGTGGTGCCGCGCGTTGTACACGCGGCCAGAACATGCAGGGGACCGTCAGTGCGGCGGCCAGACTGCAGCTTGCGCGACTCCTATTTGTTGCAGCACGCAGCACTCCTACGAAATTGGACCGCGCTCATTCTTCTCACTGATTCGGTATGTGCGTTACAATGTATCTGGCAGCTATTGCGCTGCAGTTTGAGTGGCCAGACTGTTGATGTGAACAACATGCTTCTGGGTTGCCGCTGTGAACTATAATGCCTAACTAGAGCCTACATAGTCCTGGTTGTTTAATTGACACAGGCGCCTTTAGTATTAGTGCCGGCATTCCCTTGTGAGAAGAAGCTCGGGCCTCTAAAGTTACTTCAACGCCAGAGCTTCAGCTGGGCATTCTGAAGGTCCAGTAACATGATATGATATTCGGTCCAATTTTGTAGCTGATGTCGATGCCGGGGTGCTCCGGCCAGAAGTCAACAGAATGACAAGCCTTTCCAGCTTACCATGTTGGCAGTTGTAGCCTTCTGTTCTTGGTCTATGTCTTAGTGGGCTAGTTTCTTTACACATTGCCCGTCATCAGCGACTGTGAGCAGCTTTCCCGCTGACTCCAAGTGCATAAACCGCCTGAGAACAAATTCATACCTGACAATTACCCATGAGCCCAATCGTGCAGGACTCAAGGTGTGCAAATAGTAAATTGCCTGCCACGGTCTTACGTTCTCAAATGTGTACCTGCTTTCAGCTACTTGGAGCCATAGTGCTTGTGCCGCTCCGGCCTGTCTCACCCCGAAGCCGCTGTGCTAACAATCAGACAGGGTTAGGGTCAGGAAGCGACGGGAGGATCCATTAAGTGGAGGTGTAGCTTCCTTCTTTCTGCTCCTTTAAGGGATGAGGCTCATCCCCTCTTTTCGTTCAGATTTTCTTTCAAGGGCCACTTCCGGTAGTGCCTCCTCAAGCGTGATTCCTTGGAGTGTCTGTTGATACTTTGTACATCCTGATTGTTTGTGATCCCCATTGCCTCGCTCACCCTCCAACCCCCTTAAGAAGGGTTCAGGGGGTCAGGGGCTTAGGGTGGTGGGATGCGAAAGCAGATTCAGAGAGGTGCAGAGGTTGAGAACATTCGGTTAACCCGACCTGACTAAGACCCTGAACCTTAACACAGCCCTGTTGCCCTAGTTTCATTGGGACAGTGAAGGTGAGTGCCGTAGAGCCCTCACCACTCACCCTAGTTTCTTTGGGGGGCTACTAAGGCAGGGATTACCCAATTTTTTTTTGCGTAGTTAGGAGGACCCCTACTTCCCAACTCAATTGGGGATAGCCCAATATGCTACAGTAGCTTCCGTATTCTTTTCCATTATTCTTATTGCTATTATTATCACTATTATTACTTGGGTTTCAGTTCAGGTCTATGCCATGTCACATTAGCGCCAGGCACAGGGGCTGCCTGCTGGGCGCGTGCCTCAAGAGGCTTGGAGCGGCTTTATCTCAGCACTGGGAACCTAGGGATTATACAGAGGTATTTAGGACAATGGAAAAGAAAATGGAAACAAAATGAATTATAGGGGTTATATTGGGGTTATATGGGGATAATGGAAAAGAACATGGAAACTACTATCTAGGGATATAATATAGGGGTAATATTGGGGCTGTATAGGATAATGGAGAAGAACATGGAACCAAATTAGGGATTATGTACGGGTATATAGGGATAGTGGAAAAATGGAACCTACTATTCAGGGTTCAGGGTTTAGGGGATTATCGGGCTAAGAATCCTGGCGCAGAGATCGTAAAGGGACCTTGCAGCATTTTTGTAAGGAGTCAGACCCTTGCAGGCATACATAAGTAAGTATACGTTTCTATGTACATGTGTGTTTGGGAGGACAGGGGCTTGACAGGGCTTGTACACACATGCGGGTATGTTTGTGTATATACATCTCATTGCTGTTTTGTGTTTTCTCTATGTACATACATACGTCTATGCATGCGGCGTTGCACTTTGCGTTAAAATGATGTCGCCGCCCGGAGATGCTTGATGCTCGCCAAGAATCGGTTGCAAAGCTGCACGATGTGTTCAGAATGGGAACGGCTACACCCCTCCAGACACACATGAAATCCCAAATTGGGTCCTACCAAGATGAGTGTCGTTTCAAATGAGGTTAACATGAGCTATGGTCTGAACTCCTAGTATCCCCCTTAATATCGCCTATAGTAGTCAAGTCCCCGACCAATCCCTACTTAGCGCCCTCCAAGAGGTTTAGACCCTAAACCCTGAACTCAAAATCCTGCATAATCCCTTTAAAGGAGTTCCCTAAAGCCTGAACCCAAAATCCTACATAATCCCTTTTAAGGAGTTCCCTAAACCCAAAAGCTTCATGCTTCCCTCCCAGACCTCCAAAGGGATCCACGAATTAGAGCCCCTGGAAGATTATAGGGACATATATAGTGATTATATAGGGGTTGTTATGGCTTCATATAGGGGCTCTAATTTTTAGGTCCTTCCAGGGGTCTGGGCTTGGAACTTTCCAGGCTGCGGCGCCACCTCAATTCTTTCAGGGCCCTCCTGGCCTCGGCCAGGCAGGGTTCGGGCCTACAAGGACTACTATATGCAATATACTAGAATATACGAAAATATTATAAGATACTATAATATACTATAGGACACTATATAGTATATTATAAGAAGGGGAGCAACAACAATTAGCTTAAGTTGCCGGAATGCAGGGGATAGGTTGACGGAATCTATTGCGCTCTCCTGAGTCTTTAGATTTCAAGAGTGTGTACGTGATGATGACTTGTGCCAGGGTGTATGGCTCTAGCCAAAGGCAGGGCTATATGTGCATGAAGTAAGTCATTAGGACTTTTCTGGCCGCGTGAGTCCTGCATACTTAAGACCACACTGGCAAAATGCTGTAGGAACAGCTTGGGGTGACCGCTGACCCTAAACCCTATAAACCTGTAAACTCCCCAGGCCAGCAAGCCATTGTCCTGTTCCCTGCCACCTGAACTATAATCTAAACTCATTTACGGGGGTTATATACGGATTATTTAGGGGACTACTATATCAGTTATTAAAGGGGGATACTGGGGAGTTTAGACAGTAGCTCATATACTATAGTAGTTTCCATTTTCTTTTCCATTATCATTACCCATATATAATCCCTATATGTTACAGTATATAGTATCATCCCTAAACCCTAAACCCTGAACCCTAAACCCTAAACCGCTCACCTGAGATCATAGCCTGAAATCCTGAGCCCTGATTACATCCAAGCAGGCTACTCGCGGGGACACTGAGCGAGCTCAGAAGCCGCCTGGTTTAGGGTTTAGGGGTTTACTTGGGGGTCAGGGGGACTTAGTAAGTAGGTTAACAATGGGGATAAATGGGTTTACTATATGGGTTATAGGGGTTATTAACCTACTTACTAAGTCCCCTGACCCTCCAAGTAGGGTATAGGATTTGGGGGTTAGGGTTTAGGGTTAGCGTTTAGGGGTTAGGGTTTAGGGTTTGGGGCTTAGGATCTAGGTAGGAAAGCCACCCCATGAAGGCAATGTTGCAGCCTACATTGGCCTACATTCTGTCAAAGTTGTTATTGCAGACCGTTTTGGGTCGCAGGAGGATATGGACGGGTTAGCAGATGGGTTTTGCAGAAGGGTGTTCTGCGTCGTGCAGATTGAAATATATTATGATCTACTTTACTATACTACAACATATTATGATATACTATAATATGCTATGATCAATTATAATATTAACATACTATAATGTATCATCGGCCCTTCAGAAAAAAGCAGCTGCCTTGGAGTACTATGGAAAGGGGTCGTAAGGCTGCCTGAGGCCCATTCCAGAAATCCAACTATCAAAAAGAGATCATCTATTATAGTATGTTATAGTATATTATAATGTGTCATAGTATATTATAGTATATTATAGTATAATGTAGAATAGTTTAGTATATTGTAGTATTGGCACAGTGATGAGGGCTACAGGGGCCCAGTTTTCGCTGAGAACCAAAGCAGTCTGGAGCTTCCATGTCGCCGAACCACCCATGGAATTAGGATTGCCGAGTACACCAAGATGCTGGAGAAGGCCAGCTGTGCTGCAATCTACACGGTTCTCGATCCCTAAACCCTAAACCCTAACTGAGGATTTCCATTTCATTTTCCATGTTCTTTTCCATTTGATTCTCCATAACCCCTATTTAACCCCTATAGAAACCCTACAATGCCTAAACCCTAAATAGTGATAGCAGAACTGTGCCAGCCTTAAAGCGCCAACGTCTCCAAGTAGGAATCACATCAATTTACAAGACTGAGCTATCTCCCGCCAGTACTGCTTCACCTCACTTCAGTTCAAAGTAGTGTTTCATCGTGTCGAAAATCTTTTGTACAGGTTGACCCGAAAGTAGCCTAGTTTTCATTTCTTGTTCGGTTTTGCAGTCGCCGGAATAGTTTCACGATAGTATTCATATTGTCTTGTCATGGCTTGCAACACGCTGACTGCTCAAAACTGGAGCTCTACCAGGTGCAACATCTGCTGCCAAGGCATGATAAAACGAGTCTGGCCCAACTTCACCATGCATGCAACGAACATATGAAGCTCATGAAGCTACCAAAAAGCAGAAAGTCTAAGAAAAGGCCGTGCTTAAGTCACGAAATTATCCTCTTCAAGGGTAGCCGTTTGGACTCCAAACTAGCCATGCCATTGAAGTTCAGAGGTCAAGAGCTCGAACCTAATCGTAACACCATGGGAGTAAGGGAAGCGGGTGGAGCTCTTGAGAATCCTTCCTGGGTTGTTAAGATTAAGGTAACCTTCAACATGAAGTTGTCGCTCTTCATTCTAGGCCTTGCAGAATCTCAATGCTTCGCTCCCGAGAGAGTCTGCCGAGAAGGCTTGCATTCTTGGAGTCTGATGAGCTGACTTCCTTGGTCTTGGGGGTCTAGCCTGTAGAACTTTGATATGAGACATGATGCTGGGTAGCGACCATTTTCGACACCAGATTTTTCAACTTCCGTACTAAGTCAGAAGGTTGAGTTTTGTGCGCTTTGGGGGTGTGCTTCTATGCAGCTTCTGTGGTTTGCTCGATGCTTAGTTGTGCTGCTATGAAAAAGAAGAGGCGTCACAATAAGAAAGCGAGGATAAGCTGAACTTAGTGGTCTTTTGCCTGTTCGAAATCGAGCAGATGTCATGAAAGGCACAGCGCCTCTTGATTAGCAGGTTACTTCCCAGAGACGGTTGAGTCGAGGCTAGCAGACGATGCCCTTACGAACACAACCCACTGCCCTACCACGCTGTTGCTACTGTAGCTGTTGACGAATCACAAACTATGGTCGGAACCCATCTCAGGCCTTCAGTCTACTTCGAGTTCATTCTTATTGTTCGAAGCGGCTTAGGGTATTTGATGGATGAAGGCTCAACAGGCAGGAGGAAGGTGTCATGCATGAACCTAAGATGTCGGGATGTATCACGCAACTCAGTTTCCATTTTATTTTCCACTTGATTCTCCCTTACAGGGATGTCTTCATCCCAGATTTTGAAGCACTACGATCTGAGGGTAACATCCCAAAGCCATCAATGCAGTTTCCATTGCATTTCCATTTTCTTGTCGGTTCTATTCTCCCATTATAGTAGAGCAACCTAAGCCTTACACCCTGTATACTCCTATAGAACTATTCGTAAAACCCCTATAGAATAGAATCCCTCTAAAACCCGTTTACAGCCCCTATATAGCCCCAATAGAATCCTCATAGAATCCCTTTTCTAGAATCCCTTTTGGAATCCTTATTAAATCCTTATAGAATCCTTACGTAGAATCCCTATTCCTCAGAATTCCTGGGTACCTGGGGATCGACAGGCCCAGGCTCTCCTTCATGGACTTGCTACAGAGAAGGCGGAGGCTGAAGGGTCTGCGGTTTCAGGACTGTGGGACCAGGCCTCAGGGTTTAGGTTTTAGGATTTAGGTTTAGGGTTTATGTTTTAGATTTTAGGGTATATTGGGTTTGAGGTTTAGGGTTCAACTTTGATGTTTGAGGGTCATAACGGTGTAAAGATTTAGGGTTTGGGGTCATAACAGACCAAGGGTTTAGGGTCTTGGGATTTGAACTTTGGATTTCGGGCTTTGGGTGCTTAGGGCGTAGGGATTAGGGCTATGTAGAGGCTATTGGTTGGTTTTCAAGAGTTCCCTTGAAACACTAGTCTGCAGGGACCACGGGTGGTTGCCGGGTTGCTGTTGAAAAGTGACGATGAGATACTGGAAGCTTTTGTGTTGTTAAGAAATCTGCCAATAACCGCCCTACAGGCAAGGGTTTGGGAACTAACTCTGCCAACAACAACATTCCCACTCCAACCAGGTTCACCTGTAGTACGGATCTTGAAAGGCAAATTATGCATAATTGGGGGCAAGCCTGGCAGTTGTGGTACCGGGGATGGCCATGGTGTGGATATTAAACTAGGAACATACCAGGGTTCAGGGTTTAGGGTCTTGGGGCAACATCCTGATTTTTTTGGGATGCTATAGACTGGGTTTGTATTTGTATGCTGTTGATGGGTGATTTCAAAACGTCCTTTGTCGACATTTTAGGGATCACGGATCAGACTGGGGATTCTGTAGGCATTCTCTAAACTAAGGCAAAATCTAAACCCCTAAACCCTAAACCTTAAACCCTAAACCCTAAACCCCTAAACCCCTAAACCCCTAAACCCCTAAACCCTAAACCCTGTTTAGTGTTTGGAGGGCTGGAGTGGATGTTAGGCTCCTTGTTGTCATATGTTAAGAAAGTTGAAGACTTTTGTACTGGTGAAGATTTCGGACTTGCCAGCGTTCGATGGCTGTTTTCATATGCTTTTATGGCACACCATGTAGAATTCGTGCCATTAAGATGCACAAGGACTCTTCCTGGTTGCGTGTCAGTGTGTTTTCTATTCAAGAGTCTTTCTCATCTGTGAAGATTCCCAGTAAGAAGCAGGACGCTCGGTCCTGAAAGTTTACGCCTTAGGCTGTCTGGGAAGCTCTGGCAAGCTTGCTATCGTGGACGTTTCAAGACCGAGCTAGACAAAGGAAAAGGCTGAAAGAGTGAGGAAAAGCAGGGTCCCTCAACATCCATCAGAAGCAGGAGGAGCCGACATCGTTTTTAGTTAGCCTGAATCTTTGCTCGGCAGTAAGACCTTTGAGGAATCCTGCTGGAAGGAAAACGGAGTGTGCAATCACCAACATGAATCTCCATATCAAAAACAGTTCTGCTGTAGTCAGGAAATTGAAGCTCCCAAAGCCCTGGATGTGCAGAGCGATTTCATTCTGTTTGGGAAATTTTCGGTGCATGGAAAAGTAGACCATGTTTTTGAACTTGTCGCTCCAAACATTGCGTGGACTAGAAAAACCCTTACTAAATTATTCAGGCTGCTGCCCCTGCATTATTGAATTCATTGCCATGGCAAGCCTTACTCAGCGACTGGTGCGCTTGTGCGTTCTAGCCGCTTGGCAGCAAGTCCCGCTGCAAGAAATCAGACGGTTTTAGATTTCATTGTTTGTAGTTTAGGGCTTTGGCTTTAGAACTATTTAGAGTCTACGGTCGAGGGTGTACCAGGTTTAGAGGGCTTAGGCTGTGGAGGGTGTAGGGTTTCCTGGTTCGAGTCTGAAAGGTTGTCTTATGGTGAGGGGAAGTACATTCGCTTGCCTAGTTGCTTCATGGTTTGGCGGCATGAGGACTGGCTTAGAGACAAGATCGGGGATGAACGTAGTATTCAGTCACTGCGAATAGAGGGCAAGCGACTGAGGCACTTTTCCTGCTGCCATGCCGTTGGATGATTGGCAGCGCGTGGACTTCGATTCTACAACCTAGGAGGTTGGCTGCGTATCACCTTTCAGTCCTGTCAGGTAAGAACACATATGACACATGGGTTGCTATAGTATTGGATTCCCTGCTATGGGGGAGGGAAACGATGTCTGGGACCTTGTCAGATCTTAGGGATGGGTTCGGAAGTACGCGGGGCCTTTCAGGAGTGTTGGCTTGACTTTCCAGGTTAGACCTGTGGCCTTCAACGATGCTTGATGTTACGGCGCTTTCATTGGCCCCAGGCTACGAACATGTATATGAACACTGCTCTACACCTCAGATTTTATCATCCTCTTGTATCTGCAAGCATTGTTTTATTCGTAGAGGATACTGTGCCCAGAAACCGTGCTCATCAGACTTGGCAGCTCGAGTCTAGGTCCTTGAAATCTGCTGTGCCCCGTTGACCCCTCAGGCCGATCCGAGCTTCGCGCCTGACGCGCGCGGCCGTGGCAGCTACACTGCCGCTGCCAGAGTCGCTGCAGGCTGCCGAGACTATTCTAAAGCAGAATCTCGGCTTCTCAGATGAGGGAAGGAAAGCTGCTTGAGCTTTTGAATGCCGAGTCCACAGGACATTGCTCTGTATCGGTATCGCGCTCGTAAAGCCTTCATGTTTTTGAGCACAGCAAGTCAATACAGGAAGCACTGGCAAGGTGTCTCTACAGCAAAATGAATTCTAGTGGCAGCATTTCTTGCAAATTCAGAAGGTGAGCGTGGATGAAAGAGGAGGTCATGTTTGCTGGTGTTCTCGTTCACTCTGCTCCTGCTACACTGCCTAGAGCAGTAGTGGCCGTAATAGCGGCACCAGTAGTAGCAGGAGGTGTAGCAGCAGCAGCAGCAGCAGCAGCAGCAGCAGCAGCAGCAGCAGCAGCAGTGGTGGCAACAGCAGCACCGAGAGTTGTTGGAGTGCAGTCAGAGTTCTTCAGTAGTACTGGCATTAATTAGCGACTGCATCTGCGCCGGGCCAAGGCGGGCTGATGCCTACGTCGCCGCCTTGCAAAGGGACCTTTTGGGATCTAGCTAGTGTTGAGGGTGCACAGTTACCGCTGCATTGTAGGGATCATGGCTTCAGGGTGCAGAGGTGCGAGGCTTGTAGTGTTTAGAGATGCGAGGCGCACCTGCACCTGCACCCAGACAATTACTTGCAGAAGGGAATCATCTAGTGAGTATTAGTGCTCATGCAGTGTTTTGATGACTTGAAGCCTCATTGCATTTCCCAACTTCGCAAAATCATGCCCAATACAATCTGGTTTTACGCCGTTGAACGGAAAGCATTTTGCATAGAAAGAGGTCTCAAATGACCGATAGGGGTTCTCAGCTGTCCGAAAAGTCGAAGTCAAGACAAGCTTTCTGATAGAACTTTGGTTTCGGACTCCACCACCAGGATAAGGTTTCTGAGATGCGGGATATGTTGTTGACTCTGGTCTGCAGGCTTCAGGATGCCACCCCCCCTCACAAAAAAAGCAAACCGCTTCACCTGTTCCCATGACAGCACTGGCTACACTTCAGTGCGTGAACCGAATCTGTCTGAGATGGGCATTGGACTCACTGCGGCACACACTCATGCCCTAAAAGCCCGTAGCCGGAAGGACTCTCGAGAAACTGCAATCACAATCATAAAAACTGTTTGCTTTGGTTCCCCAGATCATTTGAGAAAGTCTGTACATTGAGAGAGGAAATGGGACCATTGCTGCATCGGCAGGAAACTGAGGCCAGCGTGTGACGGGCGAATTGCTGGGACTCTAGTCATTCCCATTATTTTCATTCTTGCCATTTTGAGTGCCGCCACGAGTACCATCATCCACAAGGAATTCAAGAAATTCTGATTGATATGTCAACGCTGGTCTTCTTTTGATTACTGCTATTGCCACTTAGAGCAAACCGGAGAAAGCAGCCAACTCTGCTGTGTCAGCCAGCGCCGCCTTTGGTGGGAAGTAGCGCTCCGTACCATGCAGGTCAGGTTCGGGGTACCCAGCTGGTCAGCATTGCCAAACAGGAGTAAGCAGGAGAGAGCCCAAAAGGTATACCGGTATACCACATGGTTCCTTGTACAGGGGGCTCACAATGGGCCCTTGAAGGCACTGAGCTCTTGCAGTAGATGACTTCAGCCATCTGCTACGAACCCACTAACCATGCCAGGCACTTGCGCGATTTTTGCACAACTTCGTTCAGATCAAAAGCCGCAAGTCTCTCGGTCGCCAAAGTGACTAAGACGGTTGCGGCAGGACGCAGGCTAGCAAAGCGTCTACTTCAGGCTAGAAAGATCCCATCCAGGCTCAGACTGCATGTTCTCGAAATTCCTACCATACATGCAATGATCTCAGGCGTTAACTGCCGAAGACCCGTACTACATATACTTCCTTTGTAGAGCGGCTGTATGTGCCTGTGTAGGATTTATGCTTAGAAGCAGTAACTGCTGTGAGGAAGCTGCTGCCACTGCAACCGATGCTGGGAATGGCTTTCAGGCATTGCGGTGCTTTCCTTAAGGTTTCTGGAGCTCTTTCCAATGGTCCCTTCCGTGATTTGATCAAACTCCTCAGGGTTTCAGGGTTCTGGATGTCGGCAGTTTTTTGTGTAAGGCTGAGGGTTTAGAGTCAATAGTTTGCTTACAGTGGGTGGTGGCCACTCTTTCCATGTAAGGTTCCTGTTCTCTGTCGGCAATTTCGGGATACGCACTCATATGGGGTTCGTATCAAGGTAGATGATAAAGACTATCTTGGTTATGTGACCAATATGTGTATCCGCTGTTTCCTTCCTCCAGTGTGAACAGAGAGCGCCAAACGCCCTTTGCTCAGATGCAGTCACTGTTAATGACAGTGAAGGTGCAAGCATTTTGTGTTGCTGTATAGCTGTTGCCATTGAAGCCAGCGGCATCAATACTTGTATCATCGCAGCAGTACCTTCGCTGCCACTGTTACCAGGATCTTTGTTCCCTTTGCCTCTACGACTGCCGTTATTGCTTGTCCACTGGTTGCCAAGCATCGTGCTTGCGCTGCATTAGCCATGTTGTCATTACCATGCAAGATGCGTCAGACGCGTGCCATACCATGCAGCACACTGGTGCACAATCATCAAGAAAGACCCCTCTTCAGTCCATCTCCCTCATCGCGTCCCGTGAAGACCTACTGACAGCTGCCAGGACCCTGATACCGAACTTGCCAGCGGATGCGCTGGCCTCAACGGGACTGGCGATGGTACTGCGGCTGCATTGAGTTGCCGAACAAGGTTACAAGCAAAAAAGTGACCAGACGGAAGCTTCCCAGTCAGAAATCTAAAGGCCTGACGCGGACATTTCTATGTGTGTTTTCTGGAAGGTTTATCTTGTGTTAGCTCCAGCGAGTTGGCCTTCTTGGAGCGTCACGTCTAGAGAAAGAGTTTATGTGATGGTTGCTTCTCGTTCTGTATTTCCGTGGTTCCATGGTTGATTGCTACGGTTGGTTAGCAACAACCTAGACACGCGTCTGTCTTCGTTGACATGACTTGTATGCCAGTGCTTAGATCATCTTGTGCCAGCTGGAAGCATTTCTTTCTCTGCCTTCCACTCGTGCAAGTTTTCTGGTATTGCAGCAGGACTGATTTTCCTTCTTTTTATCACGCCAAACCACTTTTGCACGTGCTCTGCAATAACCTCATCAATATTCATATATGCACACGATAGCTACCTCGCTGGATGCCATCCACAAGCTGTGCACTTCGCCCGCAGCATTGCAAGTTAAATCCGTGATCCTGAAGGCCTCTGCAATCTAGAAGCTGCGAGCTTTTTAGTGACAAAAAACTGGAGTCGTGTACTTGAGCCGCAAAACTCTCTTAGTTGTAACTGTTTAGCAGAAGTTGCTTGTTGTTTATAGCTAGTTCATTCCGACTATGTGACCAGGGTCTCGCTCCCTCATATGTTTGAGCATAAGTGGGAGCAGCGCCCATTCAGGGCTGATGGCAGTCATGATTGTCAACCCCTTGAGGGATTGTGCCCGAGGGAGCGCAGAGGGGCCTTAGCTCAAGTAGCTCGGAGCTGCTAACGGTTATATTCTGACAGTTCGCCCGCAATTTTGAGCATCTGATATCACGCTACTTTGGTAGAGGGCAGTTGCATGTTGCGAAGGCGTGAGAGACCCAAGTAGGAACAGTGTCGTGTTGCGGCGCGCAAACGCGTTTCATCTCCCCTCAGTGCTGTGCGGAGGCTACAGATCAAGCAGCATGTGGCTAGCACTCTTAAAACGGTCCCCTGATATGTGGCTACATTTTTAGGCTCCCCCCTCAGCTTCTCCGATTCACATTTGTCGCCACGAAGCATCAGGTTTACTCTGGGATGCGAGAAGGGACCGCGTGGCAGGCGCAGCGATGTACTACAGACTCAAGGGTGAAATGCCAGCCAGAGCTGTTGTTGCCAGGATTGCTGCTGTGATCGTTATTGGTTTTTTCGCTGAGTATCTTCAGTGTAAGAGCCCGTGTTGCAGTCTTGCTGGAACTGAAATCCATTCGCATGTGTAAGACTATAGGACATCAATTGCTGCCACGACCGCCGCCACCACTGCTACCAACATCCACTGTAATGGTAGTTTTCAAGCCTGTGTTGTCGAGCCAGGAGCTCGGCAATGGCATTGCTGCAGGTGGCTGGGCTTCGTTTGAATTGCCTGAGCACCAATGCATTACAAAACAGTTGTGATAATAGCGAGCATGATAAGAGCGGCAGGAGCAACAGTGGTAATCATCTGTCATAGTCATAAAGCAGGAGCCAGACGAGTTTTAGAAACAACAAGAATCAGAGCAGTACTGTACGGATTTTACTGGTGAGAAGGAATGGTCGCAAGCCAAATAAGTCAGTTTCTAGTTCAATTCAGATCTTAAATCTGCTTTGCTCAGTTTAGAAACTATCCCAAGCACATTTCCCAGGTTCCTTAAGGAATGTGCACTGAGGGAGCGCGGGGCGGGGAGGGGATGATGGAAGGCAAAGTGCCCCCAAGCACCTAAGTTTTCCAGGACCACAAGGCTTCAACCCACGAGCGCTGGCGGACTCTTGACTTGGTTTCCGCTTGTTTTAGCCTGACAAGAATATGGCGCTGATCCAACCTTACCCCAAATGGTGCCAGACCCAAATCGGCTTAATGTCAGGTTCTGAACGTAGTAGAACAGGGCTAGCTTAAGGATGCCCTAAACAGGATAACGCATGTGGCAATCCTTGAATTGAAGGGCACCTTGGCGGGCTGGGTGGGATCTATCTAGCTTCCTTGTTTGGGATTTTGTGCAAGGAAAATTTCGTGAATCAAGGTTTCTCATGACGCAAATTAAGGGACTCCAACATAGAGCTCCTACAGGATGTCCAATAAATGGGATCTAGAGGGGGTTTATGCAAACAAGGGTTGAATGCGCGCGAAGCAAGCTGTAGCAACCCAGAGTGCCTCATGGGTTCTTCGAGACCCCGTCCGCGCAAAACTGTTTCCCCACCAGTATGATGAACATTTCTGAATTGCAGTGATAAGTTCACCTGCAAGATTGCAAGAGTTTTTGCTGGGACGGGTAGTGTTTCAACGTTGGATGCCCCGTGCTTCGGAATCCTTTCCCGGAATATCTCGAGGCCGGCCTGTATCTTGATGCCTAAGACAGTTTTTGTTTTGCTCGCTGACTAGGATAATATAACCTTTAGTATAACCCTAAATATAGCCCTAATATAACCCTAAATATAACCCCAATATAGCCCTAATATAACCCCAATATAACCCTAAATATACCCCACATATAACCCCAATATAACCCTAAGTATAACCGCAATATAACCCCAATCCCTACTATAACCCCAAGTATTACCCCAAAAGGGTTGTGGGGTCAGCTTGGGTTACCTGGACTTCCAGCTGGTAGCTACGTGTATGCTGTTGCGTGCTGAGCCTGGGAACAGGAGCTTGCCTGGTCCTTTTCGGAGGTTCGTGCCTCGCTGACATGGAGTAAATCTTGTAGGTTGAAGTTCATTTTTGCGAGTCTGTCGCAGTTGCCCTGCCTTGTGCAATAGGTTTGGTTTGATGTATGCTTGTCTGCTCCCGCAGTTCTAATGCTGGGCTTTGTGGTTCCCAAGAGATGGACATTTTTTTTTACCTGGACTTGTTCTTGCATTGCCCAACGGAGCTATTTGCTCCAATCTCAGGCTACGCGCGCCCGGATGTGTTCAGGACCCTGCACAGTCACTTAGCTGCGCAAATCTTGGGTATAGCCTTTTTCTGAGGTGTCCCAGTACGAAGCACCCCGTGGCCACTTCTGTAAAGTAGTAAGTTGTTTCCCAATGACTTGGGATCTTAGGCTCCGAAGCAGGGTTCAAAAAACAGAGCCCTCTCATAGTTTGTGTTGTGCTTCTTCATTGAGCATCTGCAGTCTCTCATCGACCCCTTGGTGTAGGGTGCTATGTGGAACCTCCTGAGGTCTAGCAAGGGCATTTGCTGATGCGGGCAGCCAAGGTCAGATGGATGCGGTGAAGCAGAGCGCAAACGAGCAGGAGTGGGGTCCTGGGCGGGGCCGGGAGCGGTGATGCGCAATTGTGGGGTACCGAGATTGCAATTTTCCCAGCAGTCACACCACATTTCCATCCTGGTCCATCCTGGCTGTTGATGAGAGAGCCTAAACTGCTGAACCCCTCAACCCTAAACCCCGAAAACAATGTTCAAACATGTTGGGGCTCCCTTTGCTCTTGGATCCTGCAAAGCACTCCAACGCATAGATGACCAGAAGCCGCTCATGGCACTTTCTGCTGCCCAAAAGAGGTGTATCCCAGTTGTGGCAAATATTCTTCAAGATTTCCTGCAAGGTTCTGATGCAACGTCACGTAGAAAGTTTGATCCACTATGCCCTCTGCAGGCTATTTGCAGCAAGTACATAAAGCATCGCCGGCACAGCCATCGGTGAGCTTCTCTCAGACCATTTGTAGGTTCTCGCAATTCAATTGAAATTGCTGCGCCCAACGGACTTGTTCGCAGTGTCTCCATGACCCGCTTGCATAAACCCCTCAACCCTAAACCCCTAAACCCCAGACCCCCATACATGACCCCTATCCCGTTTAGGAGAGGTGTGTCTTCAGCTGGGCCTGCGGCAATTTGGGTGCCCTGCTGGGCATATACCCAATATGTACTTCCCCATGGTCCCTTTAGGGTTTAGGGTTCCCCAAAAGTAGGGGTACCTTGAATATGTACTTCCCCATGGTTCCTTTAGGGTTTAGGGTTCCCCAAA
>CAJNIZ010032113.1:0-25969 GCA_905231905.1 Symbiodinium pilosum | reverse complement strand
AATATGTACTTCCCCATGGTCCCTTAGGGTTTCCCAATATTAGGGGTACCTTTAAAGGGGAATGAGCGGATATGTAGGGTTCAGCGTGTAGGGCAACCCCAAAATTAGTGGTACCGTGTTTGAGCGGGTCCCCAGAATAAGGATAGCAGTATTTTTGGCTTTTGAAGATACACGAAGATTTGTGTGGATGTGATGTAATGTGGACCTACAGAATTCATCCTTGGGACTTTCGCACGCATGGCATGGAGCTTGAGCATCCAGGTTGGCGGATCACATAACAATACTGCCCAAATATTGGGCAAATGCTTTGGCCACCTCAACGTAGAATCGGGCGGCAGGCACTACAGCTGCATGTACCTGAAGCCATTTCGTGTGCGCATTTCTGGAAACAGGTTGCGGATTGGCAGAAAACAGAATTCATAAGAACCACCACCTCGGCTTGTCTGACGCATTGGATTTGTCTGTAACAGTAAGGCTACGCCTGACAAGGTGTCTGATTCTATGGGTTGGCCGGGCTGGCGAGGCAGCTGCCAAATGAAACTGAGATGTTCCGTCACCGAAAAGGAAGATGAATAACTCCACCCTTCCCGTGGTCACGGAGGTCGTTGAGGGAAGGTGGTGGTTTCTTAAGTGACTGGATGGGGTGTTTGGGGCAGGTAGGGTTTGCGGGAGGGCTGTTACGATGCGCGGGGTCAAGGAGAACATTGCAGTCAACAGATCTGAGACCAGGAGGCTGCAGCTTCCGCGTTGTGCATTTTTCTTGTATACCTGTTCCTTGCGACTTCCACAGGATAAGTTGCATTAATTTACATTGGTCGAGATGATCCTTCTGTCCAACCCTGAAATCCATGCAACGGTCGAGGGGGTCCTGCTGCTTAAGGCTTCAATGCATCTGCGGTCTTCGGTCCTGCGCAGCACTGTGTGGATCAGCGGCTGGCGCAGGATCTGTGGACCAGGCGGTGGCTACCCGGAACCTTCAGAGAGCCATGAATGTAAGCCACAACAAGAATACAGTAATATCAGAGCTCCGAAGTTTTGACCTTTATTGCGCTGTGTTGTGGTCTGAGTGCTGACGACCCTGCATCTCAGGATGAATGTGGAAGTTTGTCTGTGTTGCTGTGTCTGACCAGGCTCAAAGGTTGGAGCGCGATGCCGACTCTTGGCTCGAATGTTGTGAATGTGCTCTGGTTCAGAGGCCCAAATAAATCCATGCTATATTCCCTGTATGATTACCGGTTATGGTATAGCATACCTCAAAAAGCCCTCAACGTAATACTGTTAAATGTGAAGGCCGTACACTACTCGCCTTCAGAAATCAAGTTTCCACGTCATTTTCCATTGTTGTCAATCAATTAGGCGTCACTTTTGGAAATTATTCAAGCCTCTAAGCCTTCAACCCTATAGCCGCCCTTAAATAGATAGAATATGGGTTATATGGGGATCTTATTATGATATTGCGCAGTTCCAGATTCTATTGACTTGAAGGTATACATGCTACGGTAGCTTCCATCTTCTTTCCCATCATTGTTATGCATCAAGACCCTTACAACAGGTTTGCCCTGGTTTCTACTGCGTCTCCGGGTCCTTCACTACAAGTAGTAGATGTTGTTTGGGCTTTGGGCTTTAGTTTTTTTAGATTTTGCAGGGCTAGAAGATGATGTGAGCTTCTCTCGGCGGACTGCTGCTTACTTAGCATACGAGTGTCGGCTTCTTAGACACTATCACGGCTTCATTGCGCTGAGGTAAACCTATAGATCTTACAAGCGCTGCAATTCCCACTTTCTAAGCAGAGGCTATAGCAGGCAGTTGAGACCTAGAACCGTGTCTAGCTAGCCTACAATAAGCAGCTGAAGAAGAGCATCGCTGCCGAGGGAGGTCTTAACAACAGTGGCCCAGGAGCCCTTTCCACTGCGACTTTGCTGCAGTCTTTCGGTTTTTTGTTAGGGGTGCAGGCTGGTACAAGTTTATCTTTGTTAGGGGTACAGGTCTGAAAGATTTTGACAGTATTCTGCAAAAGCATATCTGCCACGATCCCTCAACAATCTAAAGGAAGGGATGCACATCTGATTGTTGGGCGTCATGTTGGTGTTGTCGTTGTGGACGTCGTCGTCGTTGTTGTTGATGCCAGGTAGTGGGTATTCCCAAATCTTTTCAGGGACTCCAGATTGGTGCAGGGATGGCTGCAGCCGGAATGTTCTTGATCCATGTTGAGCAACCCAGAACTTCGAAACCACATAGTTCAGGAATCCCTGGAGGTTGACACTGTGAATAAGTGACAGGCCTATCCGAATTCTGGAATAAGGCTACTGATGCATCAAGCGCTTCCACCAGATGTCTGCAATTCGCTTATTCGAAAGGCCGACGAAGAGGCCGCATGCAGTTGCGAGCATACATAGCGGTCTTAATTCTCCCGCCATTTCGGTAAGAGGGCTAGATGAATCCTGAAGACGTAGCAGGTTGAGGGTTTGATGTTAGGGCAACCAGTTGGCAGGCACTATGTCGGGACTAGAGTCCCATATCAGGATTGGAAGGGATTATGGGCTGCTTCTTCAGAAGATGGTATGTAGTGTTTGAGGCGATCCCATATGCTGATGGTCCCTGAGCATGAGTAATCTTCTCAATGCATCAAAGTGACCCAGGTCACCCTAACCCTGTAGCTTTCGTGCTGCAAGCTTCCATACTTTCGGTGTTTTCGCTTATGAGGTTGATTTACTTGCCCGAACTGGTCCTAGGTCAACAACCAGCAGCAAATGTTTCATTCGACAGATTGATGAAAGGGGTCTGCAAGAACTCTTACAAAATCCTGGGAGGATTATCCCAACTCCAAAACTCCGACATGCCGAGCCCTTCAAAACCTAACCTCCGATCCCTGAAATCTGAAACCCTGCACTCCAAAATCAGGGCCTCTGGCAGAGCTCCACCGTTGTGGCATCATCTACATCGCAAGTGCCGCTACAACATGTTCGAACTTCGGTGTCTTGGCATATAAACTCAGTATAACCCCAATATACTATAGGAGTTTCCATTCTCCATGGTCCCTATGAAGCCCCTATTTAACCTCAATATACCATAGTAGCTTTCATTGTATTCTCCATTCACCCCATAACCCCCATATACTATAGTAGTTTCCATTGTATTTTCCATTATCCCCCATATAACACCAATATACTATAGTATTTTCCATTTTATTTTATTATCCCTATACAACCCCACTATATACCCTATGATACAGTAGTAGGTTCGATTTTCTTTTCCGTTATCCCGATATATAGGTGTATATAGGGATAATGGAAAAGAAAATGGAGCTTACCATATTACCATAGGGTATTTATTAAGGTTATATATAGGGATCATGGAGAATGAAATGGAAACTACTATAATATATTGGGGATATAAAAAACTCCTTGCTGTTTGCGCTCTCTACTCAGTATCTGCCTAAGCCCGACGGCCGGCAGATGCGCGCAAGATAAAGCTTTCAAACTTCAACCCAGCACATCGTAGCTTGCGGTGCCAAAGAGGGATGTGCTTTGTAGAAACCTGCCATGTCTGCAGGTAGCTGGGCTCCAGCTGCACGTATTACAGTATAATCTAGGTCACAGGAGGCCGGTATCAACGAGCATGAACCGCAGAACAGAAAGGTTGCAAGTCTCAAGTACTCCCAACACTGCCGTGCTTCCTGGATGATGAACAGGACTTGTAGAATAACGGGTGACGAGGCCACGGCTACCTTCAACTTGCCACACCATGAGGACTGCCAGAGTGCTTCTTGCAGCATTGATGTAGACGGGAGTTTTGGAGGTAGTCCTGCCAGTACTTGCATTATCTGCGAAAGCAAGTCCCAAGAAGTCAAGATCTTCCTAAATCCTATGAGCAGTTCTTTCAGCGGATCCACAATGGAAAGCAAGTTTCCATTGTTTTCAGGCTGTTATATTGTACAAAAGGCAAATGCTGTTTCAAATTGCAATCTTCAGTGACGATAAATGGCGTTTGTTGCCCGCAGTGTTCGTTCCCCTCGGTGTTCGTGGCTGAGTTTGTTCAAGGGCTGGCGTTGTGCACTCAGACGGAAGCTACGCAGGGAACCCCTTTCCAAAGGAAGGGCTGCCAGCCACAGAGCGAGTTGTGCGAGCACATGGCAGCACATGCATTTCTGGAGAGGAAGACGAGACCATCAATGCCATCCGCCGCTTGGCCTCAACGAAAGACACCCGGTCCTCAGTACCCCAATTGCTGCATGGCACGCATACAAATAAATCTAGAAGCCCGTGTTAATGGGCATCAAGACCTGAATCCGTTCAGTCATGCATGCCTGTAAGCTGCATTGCAAACCTAGCTTTCTTGTTTTTTTGGGCTGTTCAGAGTATTGCAGGGATCACAACCTGGCTCTCACTTGCGAGCGTGGCTCTTGTAAAGGATGATTGAGGGGACAATGATGCCACTCTGTGCAGGGCGGATAGGTCGGGTGAGTCAAAGTGGCTTTGAGAATGTTCTCAATAAGCAAAGCTTGACCCCTGCCCGCACGAGCAGTTCCAGCCTATAGCTAGCAGCTAGCAGTCTTCCAAATCACAACTGTCGAAACATAATGCCCTTCAAAAGGGTCCTGCAGGGGTCAGTATCCGATCTACACCACCCTCCTAGTGCCCTGATGATATATGGCCCCTAATAGTGGTTACTTAGGCTCTAACAGACCTAACAGAGGGTAGCTGGAGGTTCGAGGTAGGCTATTGGGTTGCTGCTAAGGCACTTGTTACCATAGTATGGATATACAGATTAGATTTTCTAATCATAGGGTTTCCTTACTATAGTAACTTAGTTAAAGTTCCTTAACAACAACTCAGTAGCCTACCTCATTGTGTTCACAAAGGTGGCTGGGCTGCAGAAACCCTTGGCTTGCCAACCGAGTTTGTAGAGCCGCTGCAGCCGCCTGGGTTGAGATGGGTTTGGGTTTGGTCAAAAGTTAGGGGTATAATATAGAGTTATATCACTCTATTTAGCAGTTTTATAGGGGTATATAGGGATATAGTACTCGATTTAACATTTAGAGGTACATAGGGTTATAAGGATGACGGAGAATCAAATTTAAAAGAAAATGGAAAAGAGTTTCCAATATGATTTCCCAGGTTCCTTGCGCATTTATATTGGTAATTACTTTGGCCCCTATTTCACGTGCTTTCAGCATTTTTAGTCTTTTTCAGTTCCAGGCTTGGGTTTTAGGACAACGGGTTCACGGTTCAAGCAATGAGGGTGTAAGGTTGTGTGTTTTTAGGGGTCAAGGGTTGACCCGCTGTGCAAGGCATTGGGATTCAAGCGCGGGGGTCCAATCTAAAAGCAGAAACGGCAACCTGTTGTACGTGCTTTCAATGTTGTTGACGCGCGAAAGTGGCGATTTGATTGAGGTTCCCGCGTTGCTGCGCTCCGCAGTTTGAACGGAAGGGACTGCAACAGAGTGATCCCTAGCAGCTATGTAAATATCGCAAGGAGCTGCGAGAGGCCTAGAGTGCTTACTTTCTTAACCCCGGTTCGCCCCCAATTAGGCTAGCTTGCGGATGATTTTGATGCTTGAGGTACTAGTGGGGGGCACCAAAGGGCGCCTGGGGTGCATAAAGCCTGTCTGGGAATTTTGGGGGCACACTGTTGTTGTAATACGAATGAAGTGCAGGTTCCGAGTTGGCACCATCGACACTTTAGGGCTTCAAAGCTCACTCATGTCGAAACCGAAAGTAATCGCAATGTTGCTCTTGTTAGGGGGTTACAGTCCTGGATGTAGGTTTAGAACGACTGCTGGAGCAAGACCGCTTCATCACCGATGCATGCAGTCTTGCACTCCGGCAGGTGTGTATCCGTCAGACCTCGTATGAACAGAACTACATATCGAAGCTTAGCGTAGTATTGTTAAGATCTGATCTAATTGGTTCTTCGACTGTTACCTTTGGTCTTTTGATTCTTGTGAACAATCTCTTATCACTCCCCAGCCTTCAACCCAGAACCGTATTACTGTGCTCATGCTGTGCCTCTCAAGGATTGCGCGCTACACTACAGGGCAGGAGTACAGGAAGCGCTTCGGCTTGGTATTCATGCTAGCCAACGAGTGGGGTTACGGAATTAGTGTTTGGGGCTTAGATTCGGCCTAGATCTTGGGTTTAGTTGTTTTGATGATGTCACCCCTACAATAGCTGTTTTCTACCATGATTGTTACTCCTGTGGTAGAGCTCGCAGTTCATCTATGCGCAAACAATACGACAAGGTGCAATGTCATATTCCTTCATTCAACCCTTCTAGATTTGTAGTAAAATATTGGAATACTGGGAAGTCCGGAGACGCATTGCCCGCAATGCGTTTCTGCTTAGGGTCTGACACCAGCGGTGGGCAACGCCGAGCGGCTATGAGCAACAAAAATTGAAAGTAAAGGCAGGGCAACTGCTAGAGCGGAATCCACGTGCCTGAGTAGCAGTAGCAGTAGCAGTCCCAGCAGTTACTGCACTTGGTAGGAGAAGCAGCAGCACGAGGAGGACTAGAAGTACTGCAACTTGAACCTCTCAATACTAAGCGTAAACGCTACCCCTGGCTCCCATGATGACACCAGCAAAGAACAAAGCTGCAAAGCTGCAAAAGTCATGATGACTGCAGTGGTCACTCGCATGATGGTCATGATTTTTTCGGACTGGGGTGGGGAGGCCGACTATTCCTTCCAAGACCTCAAGCCTTACAAAGGGAGGGCGGGCTCCTACATTACTGCTCGCCAATTAGCTCACCCCATGATGTGAAATGTTGTACAGGTGGTTTTCCAGCGATTTGAAGGCCGTGCGGGCATTTTGTCTAAGGCAGAGCTTAGTTTCGACGAGTACACACATTGCACGGGAATCTAAGCCTTGGCGCCCAACTCAAATACCACTGCTGAGCGGAGGCATGTGGACTGGCGTCCAGCGAATTTCAACGGGCTGTTCATCTTTGGTCAGCGAGCCTCTTGCCAGTCTCTATTATCAAGTTCCCAAGGTTTTGGGTGTGTGAGTGTGTGAGCGGGGACAAAGGATTGAGGTGGGCAGTGGAGGGTAGGCCGTGAGTGTGTGGAGCTGGAAAGGGCTTCGTGATCAAGGCTTGCAGACTCTCGGGCTTAGAGCAACGTAAGCACCTAGATCATGCTGTCTGGGAAACGTAAGGATTTCAGCGCCCTCCTGGTAGCATTAAGTTTTGCTGAGGCTTAAACTTGCTTCCAACCTGAAAACAGCTGGCCCGCAGTAACGCAACTTTGTTTGGGCATTTCCACTTTTGGTGGGAGTCTGAGTAAGCAAGGTTGCCACAATCCTCGTCTACCTGAACACTCTCCCGGAGGGCGCCGCTGAGCTGCCAACAGTACAAGATTGCACTTGGGCACTTAGGCATTTATCCAAAAGCAGGGTGGCTGGACACACATTTGAGCTATAGTCTAAACTCCTTCAAGGGGGTGTATATAGGGAATTATACAGGGGACTATTGTAGGGGTTATTAATGGGGATACTAGAAGTTTAGACTATAGCTCATTTGGGGATATTACTTGCTCTTGGACCTCGGCAGGGACCTATGATTTGGGGAAGCTCCGTTGGAGGGAGAGGGAGGGAGGGACCCTCAATCCTTTTCATCCGATGCTTGCCCAGTTATATAGGGGTTATATAGGGATTATATAGGGGTTATATAGGGGTTATATAGGGATTCTATAGGGGTTATATCTGCACGTATTGAGTGGTAGCAGCTCAGGCAGGGGGCGAGACCGAGTTCCAATACCCCAATGTGAAGGCCTGATGCCTTTGCTCGCAAATGTGGGTAGTTCGCATGACCTGTGTATCTGCTGGCGACGCCATCAATTCTTGGGGTAACCACATGGATGAAGGAGGAGGCCGCAGGAGATGCAACATTTTCAGCTTACGTTGCCCTAGGTATTTTCCCTCCTTGTAACATTTGTGAAGTGCGGCCTATCACTTTTGCCACTACTCATTCCAAGTAGAGTCGCATAGCACGAAGAGATTTGTTTGGTTTAGACTTGTCTAGTGTTTTTCATTTCTTCTCTCATGTTTGTGTCCATCCCCTTACATTGTTGAGCGCTCCCCACTACTATTGATTCCATCATTCAGTCAGTGTGCTCCCTGTTGGTAAGGTTTTCCTAAGTTTGATCAGGTAAGCCCGCCTTGGAATATGGATAACCAAGGGACAGCAAGCGCAAGGCCCACGGATAAGGTGCTTTTATACTCGCGAGCTTACTCAGTGGGGCTCCCAAGGAATAAGAGGAAGGGACTCTTTTCTTTTTATATACCTGTTTGGAGGTTCATCCCGTGCAGGGCTCAGCAGCCATCTGGCCCAATGTCGCGGGCTGAGTCGTTTCTTGATGAAGTGGAGTGTGGCTGGGCAGGGGAGGGCTGGACTTCAAGCGTATCCTAAGCAAACCCATTCAGCTCCATCCTGGCCCTTATGCAGCTCATGATTTCTCTACTGGCTTTAGATTTACGTTGTGCAGAACAGAAGTCGGCAGGTAGGGTCTTGCATAATGCTTGAAGAATTCTTTGTGATTGCATGAATGACGTAGTCAGACCACTGTTCGGGCTTTTGGAGATATGCTATAGCAGTGTATCGGAGACTGTAAGGAAAGCTCACCCGCATCAAGTCAGTTGTGGCGGGTCATTCAAGCCTTGGACTGCCGATTGAGTCATGATCTTGAGGGTTTTCTTAGGCTTGGATGGGTGTATGTAGGACATCAGCCCTGAGTAGTTAGTTATATGGGACCACCGCGCCCGAGGAAGGAGCAAGATTTACACATTCCGTCGCAAATCTACTGCGTAGTTGAGGCAAAAGTCTGTGCGGGATGCATCCTAGCACATCTCGGACATGTACCATGGTGCTTAGCGATTTTTCCTCAGAGTTTCCGAGTCATCATTGCAAGCATTCACAGCTCCATGAATACTGCATCGATCGCATATCAGAAGAAGAACGGAAGCCAAATCGCCCAACGAGGATCCACTTTCGTGTGTGCAGAAGCTGCCTTTCTTTGTAAACACCGCAAGGTTGTTCCTTTGTGACCTTACGGTCTGTGCCAGGTGAATTCGCAAGGAGTCCCCACAATGGAGACCAGCCATATGGCAAATCCTGTTCTGCAGGACAGAGGTTGGTAATTCGGTGCTTTCCCCCAAGAAAAGAGTTTTTGTAGCCGGAATGACCATGTATTCGTTTGGTTCGTAAAAGAGAGGCCAAAAGGAGGAGGATCGGGAACGACACATTCCCCAGTATTCCAGGGTGGTTGAGGCGTTGTGAATGGGAAGCAATGTGTCTTGAATGATGGGCCGGAATTGTCTTCAAGGAAATTTCTCCAAAACTGCATCACACACAAGACCCGCATCACCAGAAGACGTTACTAATGACATAGCCACCACATCGCCAAGTTCACTCGAAGAAAGCCGAGTGTGTCAGGCTCTTAGATGACGACCCAGCACCCAAACATCGAACACGCTAAGTCATTGCTAAACACTACAACTCCCAAATCCTGAAACGTCACTGGCGCTCTGCTCACTACGCCTTAATTTGAACCCACAGCGCTCGTCCTTCAAGCCTAAGCTCCTAAACGCTGAGCCCAATTACTCCGCCCTGCTTCCATTGCGGCTCTCCACCTGCTGGTTGTTAATGGAGGAGCTGTACAATGTCGTACAGTGAGTGTACGCTCCGTGAGTAAGGGTTGTCTATGAAACATATTGAAACATGGAACGGAATCACTCCCTGAGCCCAAAAGCCTAAAACCTTAAAACCCTCTAAACCCAAATTCTAAATAGTAGTTTCCACTTTCTCCTCCACTATCCCTATATAACCCCAATATATACCTTAATATAACCCCTGTAATCCCTATAGTTTCCATTTTCTTTTCCATTATCCCTATATAACCCCAATGTACAATAATGGTAGTTTTCCTACCACTCCTGGCAACCAAAGCTGGTGCGCCTGATTGTAGGATGGCGTCACAAAGTACCGCGGCTTTGAAGTTGATAGGGCCGGGGATTTCATGAGATTTGGGGTCTTTGTGGAAACCATGGAGTGGCAATGAAGGCTACATGGACCCTTTTGTTGGGGTTTAGGGTTTAGGGTTCGGCAGACACCGAATATTCAGAACAGGAATTCTGTATTAAGACTTCAGAGTTCCATTGTGCACACAGGTCAGGAAGCGTTGAGGGCTGGGGTTCCAGGCCCAAGTTTGTACGGTCGATGCTAAAAATCCTCCATGACCCTAAGTACCCAATATATACACATATTCATTGATTAGGAATTGTGGTACTGTAGCATATTAAGGTCATGCAGGATTTTAGTATCAACAGTAGTTCAGGATTTGGGTTGGTGGTCCAAGGTTGGGAAGTACTTTTGTGAGCTTGGGGTGTGTTCGCGGTTGAGTATGGGCATCGTTCTGAAGTCTCATTACTGCTTTGTTTTCGGGTGCATTTTCCAGTTGAATTCTATCATGCAACCCTGCAAGGCAGGTTTCGGCGTTGCTGTGGCTCGATGCCCTCACTGGAAATTCATAGCATCCTAGGCCCAAGTGCAAGTACCCCGCCCAAGAGCTGACACCAGTTTTGGCAGGACTCTCATAGTAGTATAAGTGATCACTGCAAGACTCTAAGTGTTAAGCTTAGGCAGAAACATGAGTCCAAGGTTGGAGCACTGCTTGCTTAGAAGTGCTTAGAAGCTGGGGTTGTCGACCACCTGTGGAGGACAACCGTCCTAATGATCCCTGATTGTTCATGATTCTTCATGTCTGATTTGCCTCCCCCTTGACTCAGGTATGCCTTGAACATATGGATCACCAACAAGCCCTACCCAAATCGAACGTGGATCTGCTGGCGTTGAGCGTGCGGTATCCCAAGCACAAAGTCTGCCTTTGGAGACAGCACCTGCGCTCATCCAACCCATCAGCCATGGTATGAAAGTGCTTGAGTCCTGGCTTTGGGCTAGGAGCGGCTAGTAGTTGCAGAGCGCAGAAACCGCAGTAAGCTTGTCTATTGAAGCAATTGACGTCAAATAGAAGGTGCTGTGCTTGTGGGTTGCATCTCTAGCTCGGACACAACAGCGGATGTTAAAAAAAGGGCCACCGAGTGCTTCACTTCAGTACGGTTCAAGGTTAAGGGATGCAAGCTAGTGGCTGAAAGGTTTGAACCCCCACAGTGTTCTTCAACATGCTCCTCGAGCAAGACAGCTTTTCGCTTGCTCAGGGTGAAGAGCCAACCCATCAAACCATTGCAGCTTTTTGTATCTTTGCATCGCAATCAGGCCAGCCTTTGATTTCCTGTAGCTGAATGCTAATGCGGCTAATACGTGCTATTCCTGTTTTGCTTACAATCATGGCGAGGGTCCTGTTGTGATTGCTTCCCATTCCCGTCTAGAATGCAAACTGCTTGAGGTTCATACGCTTTTTCTGGACAAGCTTAGAGTTTGCCAAAGTTGCGACGGATCCGCTGAACAAGAATCATAACAACTAGGGAATGTCCCACTTGCCGTCACTCGACAATTCTAACAGCTTTCGGGGCATGGGCTTCGGTCAGAGGAAGAGGGCCCGGGGCTTGCAGCGCCAGGCTGTTGGAAAAGGTGATGCGTCAGACAAGCTGAAGTGGCCGCCATCTGAGCTTCCAGCAGTAGTACGTGCAGGAGCAAGGCTGTTTGTTACATGTCCACCTAACGGGTGCCAAAAGGCTTCAGCTGCAAAGGCCCTGGCCGACGGATGTCCGCGACGCCACTGGCAACTTACCACCTGAAAAAGCATGGGCAAGAAAGCATACGCATCCCAAATGTGATATTTCGTTGCGTCGGCATTTCGTCAAACCTCAAACTTTCAAGAAGCTTCTTGTGCCTTGCTAGGCCCCATAAAGCCTGGAGCATAGCTAGCCCCTGAGCTCATTATATAGTCCTGAGAAGAAATCTGATGTATCTCCCCACCCTTGTCCCCTGTGGACGCGATGGAACCACGCATGAACTCGCCCGAGGCTGGCAGAGCTACTTCAAACCCAAAACAAGGTGCAACCGGCATTAATTCAAGTGGGGCTTAAACGGGGTGCAGGGATCTTGGGAGAGTATCACTAGGGGCTCACCAGTACGGTACGGGAATTGAATTAGCTGCGGAGAGATCACTTGATAAGGTTGAGTGGTTGACGGTGTGAGATTGCCCTTAATAACTTTATTGAATCTTGGTGAGGTAGAGGGGGTGTTGCGGTGGAAATTCCCGTCTAGTGGCCATTGCGGGTTGCTCCATTGCCAGATTTTGGCAGCACCAGATTCCAGAAAGATCTCTTCCAGGGTTTAGGTGGACTTTGCCACATCACTGCTTGCAATCCCTTTTCCGAGGCTCGTTCAACTATGTTAGACATAAGACGGGGAGAGCCTTGAAGGATTTATGTTGGCTAGGTTCCTAGACCCCAAGCATTGCCCTTGTGAATGCTTTCATGTATCTGAACTGGGGCATGGCAAGTCATTTGTTTTTCACACATCTAGGAATCTTAGAGGACGCAAGAACGTTACGCCTCCAGCAATCTGAAAGGCTCCATTCAGGGGAGATCACTCTATAGGGACGATACTCATGAGACTTGATGATACGAGGATTGCAACATGCAGTTGTTTGGGATGCGTCGCCTGGTGTGTTTTTGAGAGAATTAGGCAGCCATCTTTTCAATAACCCCTATTGAAGCGCATGTGTCCTGCGAATCCGAAAGCTCCCATGCAAACCTCCCTTGCATGGTGCTCTAACTGTTGTGGCTTTCTAGTGGTAGACCGATTGCGACCATTGACAATCCAGACGACCTGCAAGGGGTCGTCCACTGAGCTCAGAGCAAGTCCAGTGTTTGTTGGGCATAGGTTTCAGTGATTGTCAAACGGCTCCAAGCATGACTGAGTCTCAACTAACTTAGAAGATCTGCTCCCTAGGTAGTGATGGCACCATGCTTCAGGAAGCCATGGCCCCGCACATGTTGCACATCTTCAGTTTATAGACAGGTAGGTGACTAGTGGAAAAGCTTCTCGTAAACGTAGTGTGTAGCTATAGCGAGCCCTATATGTGACAGCTGCACAGGCAAGCGTCGACAAGATGAGCAAGATCTTTCAGGACAGGCTTCCTCCGAGAGCCCTTCGAAGGGACGCCAAAAATTAAAAGAAACCCTCAACATGAAACCGGGGATTCTGAATGGAACCCCCTCGGGGGGTGTGAGGGTGGGGGTGGTTGAGGCCCTACGAGTTGCTTGAAGGATGTCTTGGAAAGGACTCCAGAGGATTCGGATGAAATGGTGCTTTGGCTCTTCCTCTTAATCTGTCTTGCTACCGGATAATGAGCCTACCCCAAGGCTGCAAGTCAGTCAGAACTTGTCACGTGTTTTGTTCAATAGTTGTTGTGTGGCCTGAAAAGCCCTAAACCTTGGCATTTTCGACCCTAAGCACTGCCGCATCTGCTGGGGTGTCGGGGGCGCTGCGGCTGCGCGTGTCACGTACGGCTGAAGCTGGTGGAGCTAATTTTCTGGTCAGGCTTGCAATTGTACCGCGATGCGTCGTATGGCTGAAGACACAGCAAGCATGATCTATCCACAAAACTTTTTGAAGCTGTCACTTCTTGATTTTAATCTTGACCAGTTGCAATGATGAGCCCGAGACAGCAAGGACAAATCGGCCCTAATGACGAGTCCATACAAGTAGCCTCATACAGGGATGTCCACACTTTGGGTCTGCTTCATAGGCCCTCATTTTCCGAGCCACAGTTTTGGGCTGAAAACGCTCATCCGCCATGGCGACAACTGCCAATGGCTTCAAGGCAGGAATTGCAGTGCCTTACAGGGATATTTCACGAGGCTTGACCAGGGCAATGTCAACATAACCTTACTGCAAAGCATGCTCAGGCCACTTGAAGCTGAACGGGCTTGTTTCAGCAGCCTCAGGGTAGACGCTTCGTCAAGTCACCTTCCTTCAAGCAGCAACCTTCTAGACTATGCCGGCAATGGCTTCAGAGGGATGGCCACTTAGGAGGCTGTTTGAGGAGGCTTTCAAAAGTGTTGAGTATGCTCTTCGTCCTGATACGCCACTACTCCCTACTTTAAGTCAAACAATCTGTTCTGAGCAAAGCACTTCTATGCTGTCTGGAGTGTTGTCTCACATGGCGCAGGAGTAGGACACAGTAGAAAGAGGCGGTGAGGAAGGGAGCATGATAAATCTGAGGGAGGACGGCAAGCTTTCGACGAGAAGTCGTCTTAGGCAAAAGAAGAAGGCCATATCGTTTATGAGCTTTTTGCTTGTCAGGGTTGAATACAGCAGAATCCAACCTCGAATTTCAGTGTTTTCCAGTCCTCTTGGATACGAGGACAAGAAGGAGCCTTCCAAATCTAGGTTTAGGGTTTATATGATGTATATGAGGTTTGGCAGGATCTCCCAAACCCTAGCCCCATAGCCTGAAACGCAGAATCCCATGCCCGTTCTGCCAGGTCCTCCTCATGGGCCGTGCCGGGGTGGGATTCCGAGAGCTTTGTTGTTTCATCCCAGGAAAAAAAGAAATTATGTTTCTTCCCTGGTTCCCAGAACCTGCCGTAGCTATGTGCATCTTCCTGGAACTTTACGGACGTGTGCTGGACGGTACTTGGTGTCATCCATCGCACACGGCGCAATCATGTCAGTGGTGGAAAAAGGCCAGCGGTGACACCCTTTTAAACCCTGAAGCAGTCGCTGAATGGAGTGACGATGGGGTATGAGGTTGTGTCCCTGTTTTGGATCTCTTTACAATCAGGAATACTCAGGTTAAGGCTATGCTGTTGGTGTTCCACGATCCCAGAATCAGGCTCTCTAGCGTACCCGAGAAGTAGGCATGGTGCTGATAGCAGCATGATGCAAATTGAGGCTGGAAAAACATCCATGAAATCGATCATCTTTGCCAACTATCACTCGAAGGCGGGCCGTACGTATTCATCGGTGCATGAGGTCCACAGACTGGCGTAGACCTTGGCTTATGCAAATACAACTCCCATGGCAACATGGCATTTGCCAAGAGGCAAAACTTGTGAGGTTAACTTGACGACGGTCTAGGCCCTATGTAAAGTAGTTTCCATTGAAGTTTCCACTTGATTCTCCAGTATTAACTATTAGAGTAACACCCAGAACCATCGCAATGGCCGAATATTTTGGTGGTCTGACTGTTGTCTTGCTATTGCAAGCCGAAGCTCAATCAACAACTCCATGGCAGAAGTAGCCCCAAAGACCCTGTACCCCTAAACCCAAACCAACCAGATTCCCTGATTAAGCTTACTGAAGGAGCGGAAGGTTACTCAGGTTGAATGGGGGAGAAACAAGCCAATCATATTTGCACTGGTTGAGTGGAGGGCAGAATCCTTTTGCCAGGACACCAAGCTACTCCAACCTACGAACCACGTGGAGCACAACTCGTCCGGTGCCCTGCGAGTGTGAAGTAGATGGAATTGAATAGTGAAGTTGATAGTTGCGACCAAGCAGCAACAGGAGCAGCTATTCATAACGGTTGAAACCGAAATCCTAGCAGTTGTGAAAGCAGGTAGGGGCTGTAGCCGCCAAAAAAAGAAAAATGAGTGGTACGCAGGAAGTATAGACGAGGCTTAGAGAAGCCAAAGAATGTTGCAGGCGGATGCTAAGAGCAATCAGAAGTAGACCATGCCAGACCAGCAGATGCTAGAAGGAAGTCTTTCGTTAGATATCACAGCCGCTTGAAACCAATTTCGAGGAGTTTTCTCAGCTGAGGCATGATTGCAACCCCTATATAGTCCCCATATATCCCTGCATGTATATCCCCCTATAGACCCCTTTAAAGGGACGCCATTATTTTGGGCATCTCAAATCTCGTCAGCTCCAAGGCTCCGGTTCCTGGGCAACCTTCGGTTGAACCTCTGGGACTGCGGAGGCCTAGAAGTGCAGCCTGTCTATAACCCCTATATGAGCTATAGTCTAAACTCCTTAAAGGGGGGTTCTATAAGGGATTATATAGGGGACTAGTATAGGGTATTTTATTGGGATACTACTGTAGGAGTTTAGACTATACAACCCCCCATATACTATAGAAGTTTCCATTTTCTTTTCCATTATCATTATCCATATATAATCCCCATATATTATAGTATCATCCCCATATGGCCAGGTGGACATGGAGATTTCCTCCATTAGATTAAGGAGACTTCTCGTATGAATCCGTTAATTCAAATGCAGGTTTGCATGTGAATACAATTAGCTTTCCACTCCAGCAACTGCGGCAATAGTGCCCCCCGCTCCATTCCATACTAACAAAACACTTTCTTCACGCTCTGGGCTAGGCCAAGATCAGTTCATGGAGAACTATTTCGAGTCCCAGCGTGAGAACATCTTTCAGCACTGCGAGGCGTCTTGGGTTTTAGGCTCAAGGCTTTGTGTGTTGGGATTTTCTCGAAATGATCCCCATTATCCACCTATAGAATGAATACTTAATGAGGACCCCAAAGTCTCCTTGCTTTGTATGCACCTTTTGAGTTCCCCAGGGCCGCGGAGCTTACACAGGGTTTGGGGTATCCAGTGTGGGGCTGTGGAAGACTGGAGTTCTTCAGAGTCCCGACCAGAAACTGTATGGGCGGCTGCCATTATTCTTTTTTGGTTTTTCGTTTTGCCACCATCATGATCCTGTGTATTTTCTAGTTTTACTTGAAACTCAATTCTCTGCTGCTCAGGCAGCCAGCTTGAAAGTGCTGAAGCTGGGTGCTAGGGTGAACGCGTTGCGACTTATGCATTTCGAGACGGCATGGTAGCAACAAGTTTTGACAGGAATCTAGGCACGACATGTTGGGGATGATGCGCTCCCGAGCTTGCAGTCTTCGAAGATGGTGATGCAAGTTCTGCGAAGTACTGCTTGGTGATCTGAGGGCGGGTTGCGCACTGTGTTCAAGGAGAGTGCGAACACTCCATTATTGACTTCACGTGGCACGCCAGGTGCTCATCTACGTGCTAGTTGCAGTACGTGACCAGCATACGCAAGTGGACGAGCGCAAGAAGGACAGGCGCTGCACCGTCAAGAGAGTCCCAGGAGTTTCCAGTCGTCATGGCCATTCAGTCAGTCCCTACGCTCTAATTGACCTCTATTAGGCATTCTCTGCACAGTCGTGTTACTTGACTGCAGCCAGTTGATCACAGGGCTGCTTGCCAATCAGGCTCCTTAGCATCTCATCCATGCTCCCCCAAAAAATTCCCATGGACAGGACATCGAGTACTTCAAGGCAGCCTGTGCGATGACCCCAGCTATGCCCGTCGGAAAATATTTTGCCATGAGGAATATCAGTCGTATTAGCTGACTAGCTATTCTAGTGCTCGCATTGTAACACGTCAAAACCTCTCATCCGTGTAGGGATGATATAACCTGGAATAAAGTCAGCACGTATTTGCATGGTAGAACCGTGATAGTTTAAATGAACGACGCTAGCAACAAATCTGAAAGAGGATTTTGCAGTTTGCTCTCCCTGGTCAAGCTTCACCAAACTCACCAAACTATTGTTTGTGTGGGAATGAATCAAAAGACGTGTGGCCTTCTGTGCTTGTTTGGTTAAACCGTGCTTCTGGACTAAGTTGTTTCTGAGATGCAGCCATGTATCGATATGAAGGGTTCGCAGTTAGTAGAGGAAGCATGCGGGGATGTTTTCACGATGTGAAGGGTCCAAGTTGCCTCCAGCGGAAGTATTTCAAAACATGACCTAGGGTTGATATGATGCCTGAGCAAGTCTAACGTGAATAATGCCGTAAAAAATCCATCCAGGCCCTCATATGATCATGCAGTTTTCCTAGTATCTATGGTGTGGCTGTCAGTTGCGAAGGTATGCCGTACCCCCACATGGGGCTTCCCAAGATTAGGGCTACCTGCTTGCGAGTCCCAAAAATACTGATTACAGTATTTTTGGCGTCTATATTTGGGTCCCCCCCAATTTAGGGAAATATCACATACATCTAAGTTTGGGATGCAAAGCCCTATCCTGGGAGTATTATAGGGTTTATTAAGGGAGATACTAGGACTTTAGACATTTGGTTCCTGAGGGCCCTACACCCTAAACCCTAAACCCTGAACCCTGAAACCTAAACCCTAAACCCTAATTAATTTGGATCCTTCAAAGACTTTGCATGAGGATTCCTTGGCCACGCACTCGCCCAACGCTGTGACCTTCGCTCTGATCCACAAGCCCACACCTCGACTTCTGCCTCTAAAGCATATAGTATGTTGGGGTTATATTGGGGTTATATAGGGATAATGGAAAAGAAAATGGAAACTACAGGGATTACAGGGGTTATATTAAGGTATATATTGGGGTTGTATAGGGATAATGGAAAAGAAAATGGAAACTATTTTACTATTATATAGTGATCCTATGGGGTTCTAAAGTCTCCAGAAGCTGTCATTGGGATATTAGAATGCTTGTTATCAGGTTATGTAAATATGGGTATTGGGATATTATAGGGTTATATAGGGTTTAGGGTTTCAAGTCTCCGGAAGTTATTATTGGGATGTTATAGGGTTATATAAATATAGGTATTTGGATAGTATAGGGCTATATAAATATGGGTATTGGGAAATTATGGGATTATGTAGGCGCAGTTGGTAAGAAGATGGAGTTAAATACTATTTAGGGTGTAGGGTTCAGGCTTGTTTTAAAAGCGCACCTGGACCAAGCAGTCGTCTGTACATCAAAGGCATGAGGGATCCCAGCATTCCCTACTTGAGGGATCTTGGAAGTTCTGGGGAACCGATTTATCGTAAGGCTGCGCCTACGCCACCCTGAAGGCCGGGTGATGCCTGATGGCCACTTCCAGCTGAAAAGCAAGCACCCCTCTCGCACTCAGAAGGTAAAAGGTTCGTAGGGATTTCTCAGTTCCCGCGAAACATTTGCGGAGTGGATGGTCTATGCATGAAGCAGTCTTTCGTTGTGGTTCAGATGAACCTCAGCAAGAGTTGGAACAAAGGTTCTAAGAGGACTCCGATAGTGAAGGAGTTGGAGGTGACTCCCCCCCCCACACGCAACCATGAAAGCGATCTCGCCCATTCACTGCACTCGCGCAGTGGCTCGTTGTTTGGGGGTGAGGTACAAGTGAAGAGTAGCAGCGCAGGGCTTAGCATAGGACCTTCATAATATGTGTGTATATGTATATAACAACGTATATAAATACTTGTGTAGATGTATATGTATATATATATGTATGTATATTTATAAGCATATATATATATACACGCACACATACATGTGCACATTGTGGTGATGTTGTGAGAATGTTTCAGAGCTACGTGGAGTAAAGATGGGTAGGTCATTTGGGACGAGGAGAGGAGGTGATCTTTGGAAGGATAACATTTAAAGATCGATATGCGCCCTAGTATAGCCTCCATTCAGAGTTACAATCTTAAAGCCTCCTTGATGCCCTTTTTGACCTGACAGACCCTTCCTTGTTTCTATCATGGGCTTGTCAACCAAACCTGCGCGTATGAATGCGCCCACCTTGTATAGAGGCCCTGTTTAGTGTGATTTGTTTTGGTGCGGAAGGGAGGTATCTTCTCTCGCAGCTTCTCTCGATATTAGCCTGCCAAAGTTGGACGCAGATTCACCAAAATCAGAATCCCTTCATGTACCTCGCTAGGCCCTCCATCTGCTCTCTCTATATACCCTCAATTAGGTACTATATGCCCCTATTTAAGGGTACAGGGAGGGTCGTGGCTCAGACATTGAGATCCTATCAGAAGCCTATCCGGGTTGGAGGACCCCGATATAGACCCCAAGCTCCTCTACAACAGTCCCTATTGCAGGGACCTCCCAAAAACGTACCGGGACCCTAAACCCTACATACCACCATGTAATCCCTACACATCCCCTACGACCCTTTAAAGGTACCCCTAAGTTTGGGAAACCCGAAACCTTAAACCTTACCCCCCAAACCCTAAACCCCAAACCCCAAACCCTAAACTCCAAATCCTGAACCCTAAACCCCAAACCCTAAAACCTAAACCCCAAACCCTGTTAGGGAAGCCCAGGTTGGACCTGCTTCACGAGAGCAAGCGCAACGAGGTCTTCAAGCAATACGAGCGGGAGCCGCCTTAAGGGTTCAGGGTTTAGAGTTCAGGGGGTTAGGGGATTAGGGTTTAGGGGTTTAGGGGTTTAGGGGTTTAAGGGTTTAGAGTTCAGGGCGTTAGGGGTTTAGGGGTTTAGGGCGTAGGGTTGCAAGAAGCGCCGAGTTTTCAGCTTGAATGCAGGGGTATAAGAAAGGGGTATAGTATAGGGTTACATAGAGGCAAAATGTAGTGTTATATAGTTATAATGGAAAAGAGATTGGAGAGCACTGTTTAGGTCACTGTGAATGAGTTCGGAGAACGACAGGAGAAATTGTACTAGGAAACCAATGACGTTTCTGTAGGGTAGAACACTTTTCATGTTTCAAGATTCTGCTGCAGAAGTGCGAGTTGGCTTTGCTGATGAGCAGTGTGGGAGCATGTACGGTCATGGCTAAGGTGTATCCCCTGCTGATAGCAGCTCCCTACATAGAGCCATAGAGAGCCCAAATCGATTCGTGGATGTATGACGCTGTTCATGACGCCAGGCTATCCTTTGCAGGATAAGGACGATTCATGTGTGGCAATGGCTACCACTGCCCCTTATGACGCGGTTTTACAATTGGAAGATATGCGGTGGATCCTTAAAACATGCTGGGGGCGGTGGAGATTCCACTCAGTCGTTTGCAGAAAAGCAGAAGTCGGATGGCAGTTCAACTTTCTCCTCCAGAACTTTCGTAGCCACCAGGCGCCGGAACATTGAGATGAGAGCAGTTTACCCATAGACACCTTCACGGAGCCAACTCCCCTGACTCATTGCAGCAGGAGTTGCTGAGCTTGGCACCCAATCGAAACCTGGTCCCTGGCCAGCACTTAAACAGGCGACATGCTGTGCTCAATCTTGAGACCGGCAGGACTGCTAAGTACTGGTGTGACTAATATGTTATAGTTATAGTTGCTGTGAGAATTTTGGAGCACTGGTGCAACTACCACTGCTAGTGCTAGTGCAAGTTTTGCTTCTACGCTTGCCAAACTCGCTTTGAGACTCAGCATGTCAGATCCCAGCAGGCAGTAAAATGGCAGCGCCGCTCCTTTTCTTTGAAGCTCATATTTCATGTAGTACGGCCAGCATTCGGCATCTCACGTTATTAGTCTTTGTAAGCATAGCGACATGAGCTGTGTGGGGCGTTCATGTAGTCCCGCCTACCGTCTCCCGTAATTTTCAGAGAAGGTCAGGTTTTTTTAGTGTTGTGCTCCTGTGAGACATCTACTTCACAACCTGAGCAGATCCAATTGCCTCTTCTGCCTACTGTTTGGTACGTAGACTTCTTTCTATGATTCTTATCATTTCTTGCAAATCATGTCCACGGTCTTGCTTAGCGCTGCCCTGATGTATGGTCTGCGCTCGGAGTACTGAAGTGATGGTGTGGTTCAACTCAGAATCGGAAGTCTTGAGCCCTGGTTGACCGGCTTTCTCTCAACTTCGAGGTTCCCTGTCAAGATACTTCGAGCTTTCCCTAACGCTGTGATATAAGCTGATACCTATATGTCCTCGCCAGTTCTTACATAACCCCTGATGGGGGGACCTTCCTGTGGATCCCTGGGATCCCTGGGATCCCTAGAGCCCCTCATGTTGAGAACCCCCCTCCCCCCCCATGTGCCCATGTGGATGTTATGGCATACCCTAATCCCTATAAACCACGATTTCGCTTTCATGTGGGTTTCTTTTCTCTTCCATTCGATTTTCCAGAATTGGGGGTAATACCACCTTGATCTCTAAATCGCTATGAGTAACTTCCAGTGAATCTAAGATTGAAACCATGGGTCCCTAGTACGGGCCCTTACCCTGGGATCCTTAAATACTTGCAAAATACCCCATATGTACCCTTAAGGGTCCCCAGAATCCCCTACAAGGCCCACGGGCCCATACTAGCGGCCAATACCTCTAACCGACCTTAGAGTGAACCTCCATATGCTTTGAGCCCAGACTTGCTTGCCTACTTCGATTTGGGCCGTGGCCTCGAAGTCAGCGGTTTGGGAAGAAGTTTTTTCTAACGGGGGTCCTAGGGACCTCTGTTGTAAGGGGGTGAGGGTTTAGGGTTTCTCAAGCCGGAGTTCTGGGGACCCCTATAGCACAATCAAGGGATTATTTGCTGGCTGGAGCATGACCTCTCTCTCCCACACAAACCCCTTTCTAGGCCCAACAGACGTTGATGAGGGGCATTATTCCTGCTTAGGCCTCGTTGTGACTAGCTTGCAATCTTTGTCCCGAGGAGATGTCTGAAAGCGAGGTTGGCTTTATGACCAGGGCAGCCCGCTGTCTAATCCAAAGTAGTCTTTCTGGCTGCTATCAAGGCCACCGTTTGTTGAGGCCGGCTAAATCCAAGTGCTCCTCCAACAGATCCTTACATCCGCAACCAAGCAGGTGGTTAGACAGACCAGGAACCAATTCCAGCCGCCTCGATGAAGATACTTGAATCACTGAACTGCTTTGTTTGCACCACCCTCAAGACTTAAGATAAAGATTCAGTGTTTCTGGATTGCATTACTCCTGCTATGGCCGCAGCCAGGATGACACGCTCTTCAAAGCTTGGACAAAGACCCTTGGAATGGTGTGGAAGGGATCTGGAAGCTCACTCTTATGCTTCATAGGATTAAGTCACATCCAGTGCTATTCCAGACTTGCAGTAGCGGGCTGCGCTCCGCGCATGGGATCGACGGTTTGGGAGCTCTATAGCTCACAGCGCGATGCCTCCGTTTATCCTGTGTGTTGTTCTGTACAGGTGGAGCATTTTTGTAGGTGAACATGAGGGTCGCGGGGCAAAGCTTTGAGCTTCCGAAAAGTTTCAGAAAAGTTTCGGGAGCTGTCGGTTGCATGCTGCTGGTATCTTACGGGCAAGTATGCCACATACCTAGTGACCCGGCCATCGTGCGCTCGCTATGTAGCCCACAGCATAAGCACAGGTGATCTAAAGAGGCTGCGTGATAGTTGCGGAGCCACTTGCGCTACTGCTTGTGTTTGCTCCGCTTGACCGGAGGATCCAATCAAACGCGCTCAAAATTTCGACTAATGCGAAACTATTCGCGAACGTCATGCATGAGGTGGCTCAAGGGGGCTGGAGGCGACAAGCTCAGTTGTTCCTGCGAGGATCGTGGCAGTGCTGGTTCCAGATCCGCAGATCTTGCAGCTGCTGGCTCAGCGAACAGTGATGGGCAATTTCGGGGTCCTTCTTGTCCTTAGCTTGCGAAATACCACTGTCCGCCCGATCCCTCAAGGACTCCACAAAGCCCAAACAGGGCCGAATGAGCAAAAGAAGCTAGAATAAGTCCTCAAGAGAAGACAAAAAATCTGGGTGCCTCGTTATTGGGAAGGACACCCGACTAGTGATAAGTTTTCCAAAGCACTTTACTATAGCTAGAGCTTGTTTTCCTCAAGAAATTTGCATCTGCAATACAAGAATCTCAAGCTCTTCAATTAATGAAAGTGCAAGAAAATTGATATTACCATCATTGCTAATGTTGTTATTCCTACTATCAATTTAATGATTATATGGTACCTTCCCAAAATAAAGGGACCCCAGTATAGACCGCCCCAAAATACTAGAATCTTTAGTATAGGGACCCCCAAAATGGTACCCCTAATTTTGGGAAACCCCCATATTAGAGTTGTACCAAGGTACCAGGTTTCCCGGTATATTTGCATGAGGAGGCTTTGAAGTTCTGGGACCGAGGAATCACCTCAACTTCATGTGCGAAGCCTTGCAAGCCGACGAGGCCATGACATCTTGACATAAAAGTACTATGGGCCCCTGGTATATGTAGGGTTACACGGGGATATATATATATATATATACAATACGTTTTAGGGACTTCTGAACGTACAAGCTACATCATGTGGTTGTTCAGGAAGTTTGTTGCGAGTACCTTCGAGTCGCAGACATGCCTGCCTTCTTTTGAAAAACATGTGGCCTGAAATTTGAAGGGAGGCTGGACTCTAGGATGGTGCGGTAGTGAGAAGGGCAATCTCAAGTCAGCCTCCATGTATGAGGCGCTCTTGCCATTCCATGACGGAGCGTAGCGGTTGATCCTTCTCTTAGGAGAGAAGTTTGAGACACGTCCAGCTGCGCTCAGATCGTGATTTTCGAGAAGAACACGTTTCTCGTTATCTCGCAGGCGAACACCAAAACCATCCAGGATGGGCAGAGAATTCCAACATGCAACTTACAATGCGCAGCCAACAACCGTGCTATTAGTGCCAGCATTTTGGTAGTTTGCATGATTGATTTGAAATTTGTGCGAGAAGCTCTGCCTGTGCAAGGACAGCTACCGGTTTGAGAAGCTTTCCAATATCATCAAGCAGCCACACTGTCCTGTTTGGGGCATCAATGCGGTGGCAATAACACAAAAGCAGAGGTCGTATGCATGAAGGTGCGGCAAGAAGTTTTGGAAATACGTGGGTTTCATGTCGATTCAAAAGCAGAAGCAAGGTCAACATTTTAACGGCCCGTGGAAGCAGCGTATCATATTGGCTTCATGTCAACCGGTGAAGGGACAACACACAATCAAAGATTAGAGTTAAAGCCGGCACCTTGTGTACCTAACCTACTGCAATCTGATTAAAATCGAATAAAACAAATTGAATCGAACAAGGAACCGATTAAATCTAACTGTCAGTGCAATAACTTCTCAAACCAATTCAGACCGCATTCAGATTTTATGTAAACTCCTTTATGAAAACTATTCAAAAACAATCGACATCCTTCAAATCAAGGCAAGGTAATCAATTTTAGTCTTGGCCCTTTGGAAGGTAGTCTATGGGGCAGATTTCCGAATCTGGAATTCTGGGGAACCTGATTTTATATTTGGGGTGTTTAATATTCGGGGGAAGAGCTTAAAGTGATACCCTTGCCCGCCCCCATCCTCGGATGACGACGGTTCATGCAAGCCTAAGATTCGAGGCGTCTGAAAAAACTTGCTCAGTCATGTTCACATCACCATGAGCCCCGCGATGCCAGGTTCAAATTGAGCTGTCAAAAGGCGAAGACAAATTTCCGCAACTTCGAGGCACATTGAGACGTCCTGCAAGGGAGTTGACACTCTTCGAAGCTGAAACTGGCCATAGCAACTGGCACCTGTCTGCAAAAAACTTGCAAACGCAGCACTTGAGGTCTACGGATACTTAGGCTAGGTCTGGTCCAACCTACTGCTGACCAAGGGACTAGAGCCACAGAATCCTCAGCTTGCCAATTAGATCCAATTAGTGCCATGAACCAAACCGCCTGGCTTTCTAAAAGCTCTGGCTGCAGGTGAAGAACGGCAAGTTTCGAGCCACCATCGAGCCATTCCTATCGCACAGTTATGCCAGCCGCTCAGAGCGAGTTGCCATCGAAATAGCAGGTTGCGCACTCCAACATTTCAGTCGCTCCACCCACTTGATCTTGAATGATCCCTGCTATCGTTCCCATACCTGGAGCGTGTACATCTGCTGCGAAAAGCAGCGCGGCGGTAGTAGAAGCTGGCAGGCTCGAATAGCTGTTCATTCGCTGTTCGTGAATCAGAATGATCGGGCGAATCATGGCCACTACGTAGAGCGGCAGTGGCAATGGTCATGCAGACAACTGCTTCAAGAACACTACTGGAACTAAGCTTAGGTCCAAACATCTCCGAACCATACATATATATAGGTACATATTTATATACACCTGAATCCTGGTCATGGTTGTCATGATCGCAGTTTCGGGAATGCTGACTTCTCTGCCCAGATCATGGTGGTGGTGTCGGACCTAACCATCACCTCTTCGGCAACCGCGGCGAATCTCTGGGTCAGCAGCTCGAGACACGTGTGCGCATGCCTTTGCTGGAATAGGCTGCAACTGTGGTACGTGAGCGGTTCCTGGTACTAGTAAGTGGTACCGGTGATAATAATGGTGGTGGTGGTGGTGG
>CAJNIZ010032112.1:135725-193724 GCA_905231905.1 Symbiodinium pilosum | reverse complement strand
AAAAAAAAAAAAAAAAAAAGCACACGCTCTAGCGACGGCGGCGTGCCTGAAGCAAGGGCCGCAGCAACGGATAGCAAAGCTCCAAAAGATCCCAAAAAGCCTGGACCACTTAGATAACTTGAGCTTTGTAGCTGGGGATATTGGTTCCCAAAAGCCTATATCTGACACACCCACATGAACCCCATCTGCATTTGATCTGTCCCTTGCGTCTTCTGCTGGGGCAGCATGCTGTGAGCACTAAAAGCTGCGGCAAAGCCCCACTGCTGTACATCCAAAAGTAAGCAAACAGACGTAATGACAGGTGATTCCATACATCACAACAGAGTTTAGCAGCCTGTGGAACCCTTCTTGCGGAGTACTATCGTGGCTCGAATAAGAAAGCTGCATAGATGGCCTCTGCCAGCAACCGAGCGCGGGCGTTGTCAATCTCGCGCACCTCTTAACAAGCCAGCTACCAGACCGTACTGATCTGCGAGAACTGGGAAGCAGATGACAGCAGGTGCGCAAGCTTGCATGATCCTCCGTTGTGTCCGCTGGGAGGTCCAGGCTACTTGGACAGGCAGTATTCATTGTTGACATGAAAACCTTCTTGTTATATAGAAACCAAAGAGCAGGAGCCTTATTGAAGCAGGCCGCACACACTCCCGCTAGATCTGGTTCCTTTACGGCGCAACTACACCGAAAAAGTATCTGCTCAGGTTGTAGTGTCAGCCTACCCAATGGCCTGCAGCATGTCCTCCCCGCTGACATCTTTGGTCGAATGCCGTATCCTGCGATGATCCATGATTTCTGGCTTTGGGTTTTAGGGGTCAGGGCCAAAGATGCAGGAACCTGCTCCCTTGCATGAGCAAAGCCTTGCCAACTTACCAGTCACAGGACGACTTGTGCAGTCCACTGATTTCGGAAATCATAGATCAAAGGCATAATCCGTAAAGCGCCCCTGTTGCATCTTTGAATGCCACTGCGCCGCTGTTTTCTGTCAAGGCAAGCCTGTGCATCTCTGAGAAACCCACACTTTAGAGCACTTCCAGCATTTGCCGGAGCTCCACGCTAAGGTGCTCCTACATGCCTACCTGAGCCTCACATGAAAAACTCACCACATCACAACAACTCTGCTGCCTTCATTGTCTTGGCCAGGGCCCATAGAAACCCACCACGCGCTCTGCTTGGTGGAGACTCGCATGAGCTCTAGTCTAAGCTGCTAGTATCCCCCTGAATAAGCCCTATAGTAGTCCCCCATAGAATCCTCCTCTGCAACCGTCTTTTAAGGAGTTTCGACTTTCGCTCACATCTTGGACTTTAAATGCACCTCAGGGAAGGCTGATCGTCTGGATGCACCTGATGCTTTCAGAAGCGAGGCACTAGCTATCAGGACTCAAAATTGGGGTATATTGTGGTATATTATGGTATAAATAGGGTATTATAATAATGATACCTTAGAGTATAATGTATCATGCTATACTATATTGTGGAATAGGGCGTCTCTACCATGAAACACTGCACTGGCCCTCAGTGCAGTCAGCCCCGTAGCAACTTTTTGCCGGGAAGCTGAAGGCAAAAATGTCCTGGTGAGGCGGCACCACATGAACCATAGGCTAAACTCCTTAAAGGGGGGTTATATAGGGGATTATATAGGGAACTACCATAAGGGTTATTAAGGGGGATACTAGGAGTTTAGACTACAGCTCACATGGGTTCAGGGTTTTGTTGCCGCTCTTTGGCACCTGTTTAAAGCTTTTGGCCAAGGGGGTGTAGGATTGGAGGGCTCCGGGCTTACTGGGCAGCATGATGAGAGTAGTGCTTGTTGTGGGCGGTTGGGCCCAATAAGAGTACACCAAGACCAACAGGCACGCGAATTGGGGTCTCTATTGGGGACCGTTTGACCCGTTTGATCCATCGAAAAAAACATACTACTTCACTCGCTTGAGGGCTGAGGTCTTCATCCATGCATCTTTGCAGGCATAAAAGAATTGCCCAAAATTGCCACTACGAAGGCTGAAAAGGAACCCCCCTGAATATCGTTGTAATTCCGACATATGTCCTTACCTTTGAAAAGCTCTTATGTTAGCAAATGAGCCCCAACCGTAGGCCATAAGGCCCATTGAGCATGCTATGACAAGCACGTCAACCTGCCTCAACCCTCTAGACCATCGGACACAGGGGGATGTCTCAACAGCAGGGGGCCCTTACTGCAACAAGGAGCTGAACTTTCAGGACGTGGCCCAAAATTAACCCTCTGGCAGAGCTCCCGCTGGTACGTGACAGTCACGGTTTATGGTTCAAAGGCTGCTGCACTCTTCTGCAGGGGCTCATGTTTACCAGAGTATCTCAAACTACAAAGCATGCTAAGAAGGTACGACTAGTTCTACATGAGGGAGACAGAAATTACTGCGATGAGCGCCTCCCAGTGGTGCACACGTGCTTCACTGGTACTAATTCTGGCCACAATTTTCTGTCGTCTTCATGATGGTATTTGTGATGAAGGATTGACCCAGTAAGCTTCAGTTCAACTCAACCTCACTCTGAGCATCCTCCAAGCGCAACTCCCCCCGAGAGTGGCCAGCATCCAGGGGCGAGAAGAACTCTGAAACCTGCCAGGTATTGGGGGACGTAGTTACAGCAATAGGAACTGCATCAAGCATGACAGCAGCGCCGCACTGAAGGAGCAACCACGGTGTTACAGGCACGATGATGGCAAGGATCATCAAAATCTCTGGCAACACAACCATGAGCATAATCAAAGTCCACCGGCACCATTGCCACTACCCAATCCGCTGTCTCTGCAACAATACATAATCTCACCCACTGCTGTGCTCTCGCAGCTTGGAATGCCGAGAGCTTGCATAGACTAAGGGTCCCGACTCGACTCCTGTGAAAAAACACAAGAAGCAATGTTCTTGAAACATGGGAGCGTGCCTTCTCCGCTGAAACCTCGTGCAATTCGTCCCAGGAGGGCTTCCAATTCCTTGCAGCTGCGTTGGGGCTGATGAGCGGAAACGAGGGAACGCTTTCAAATGGAAGTGTGGGAGTGCTTTCAAACGGTCTTGCAAATGGGTCTGCCGGTAGTTGTAAAGGTATCACAGGGGGCCCGTGGGGAAATCCCCTCTAATGACGCAACATAGGCCAGCGCAGGGCGGGAACAACAAAGTAAAGTTCCCGGGCGTCACCCTGCACAGATACGAGAATCCCTGGTACCCCCGTATAGCTCCCACAATATCTCCCAAGAATCTCGACGCAGTCCCTGTAGGATATCTATCCCAAGTGCCACCAAGGAACTGCTTCCGGTCCTTGTCTACCAGAACGGCCCGAATGCCCTCCTTGTTTGCTCCAACAGAAGAACTCTCATGTTTGGGCCCAGGTAATGACAGCCAAGCAGAGCGGGGTTTTGGTGTTTCCTACACTACACGGATTAGGACAAGGAGCAGTAATCATTACTTATTGGTACTGATTCCGGCTTCTACGTTAACAGGCTTCCCCGGCATCTGAGGGCGGGCGGTCCACAAACATTGCAGGGAGGTTATATGAGCTGAAGTCGAAACTCCTACAATCCCCTTAGATAACCCCTAGAATAATCCATTTAAGGAGCTTAGACAAGTATAATCTTTATGAGAAAACTCCTGCCGGAAACCGCCGCGAGGGTAGACTTAGGGACTGAAATTGTATAGGGTTGTTTTCCAAAAAATTGGGGAGGGGTTACCTTGCTTGGGAGCAAATAATAGCAAATAATAAGGAGTATGATCTATAGCATTTTCGGGTCGATTATTTTGGGAAACTACCATATTATGAGCACTACCCAACCATGAAGCAAGGTGCAAGAAATGGCAGACACCACGGTGACTATGGATGTTGAGGCATCATTTGCCACAACAAGACTGACGTTGTCAACTCCTGTTGCGAGAACAGGCTTTCTGGGCCAGGTCCCGGCAATCGTGCGAATGATGGAAGACGTCGTAGCAAGCAAACACAGCCAAGCAAGAGAGAGTCAAGAGCACCCAACATGCCAGCCGTAGCAATTAGTGGGTATTAGTGGGAAACCATCTCTATGCTTTGGAGTAGCTGCTATCGGCCACAACAATTGACCGCCCTGGAAAGAAAAGCTGCTTGTTAATGCATAAGTGTAAAACCAGGCATACCAGGACATATCCAAGGTGCAAAGAAGTCTGACAACGGCTGTGGACGCGTTGTGAATCTCTGGGACAAGCGGTACTCCATCCTGGGCATGTTGCGAGAAATTCCAGCGCTGTCCATTGATGGTATGCATTTTCAGCTGCTACGTTGCACAGCTGCTTCCACAAAGTGGTCCGATGCGTAATGGTCTTGGACAGCTTACGGCCGCCCTTTTCAGATTCTGGAAAATCTATCCAAACCATTGAGAAGGAGCTGTTGCATGATTGACATGGTACCGGCGATCTAGATATCATGCTTTTTTTTTCAAAACTCCTCTGTCAAAGTTGCGGACGCGTTGCTGATGGAAGAGTATTGAACAAACAGGATCCCAATGTTCCCTCACCTCAACGTCATTAAAGTGGCTTGAGGATTTTGCAGCATATACCTGCCATCCAGTCCAGTGCGCAGCCAAATGGCGAAGAAAGAAGGTAATCATGTCTTCCATGGTTCTCCATACCCCTTATGCTGAGGGCTTCGGCTAGGTATGTCCATGCATACAGCGGCACCACCGCCTCCTCCTCCTCCTTCACCCAAGCCCCTGCTAACACCACTTTCATGAGCGCAGCACCACCCACCACCAAGGTTGTTGTAACTACAATTCTTTCTCCTCTTATGCTTCCAATCTTCCCCTGTTTGAAGCTGCCAGGTCTCTGCAGCACCTCGCCGATGCTTCGGCCGGGCCGCTGTGCCTCCTGCATGGCCTCCGCGAAGCCGGCAGGGAAATGGGGGTAATTCATAGCTGCGGCGCCAGGAAAAAGCGATGAGTTTCAAACACGTTCAACCGCAGCATGACCCAAGGCATGAGTGATGCGAACAATGAAGCACGAACACTACTTGGCGCGCTAGTACTTGCGCGAATAAACTACAACACATGTTGAATGGTGTAGGCAAAACGCTGCCAATGATTCGCATAAAGGACGCTAATTGTTTAAAGCTGGTTTAGATCCAATACGCCTGACCATCACCTCTCCTACAGAGAAAACCTCGGAGAGTACAGTAGGTGATCCACTGAATGCCAACGAATCATACATTTTGATGATTAGCGTGCTAAGCTTACGTGACGTGGTGCAGCAATGACGAGGCGCATGACGCATGATAGTGGTCTAAACACGGGCGCAACACAGGAAGAAGAGTCGACAATAGCCATGATGATGGCATCGGCTGACTTTCAACTCAAGAACTGGCACCGGTCGCCGTTGCATCCCAAATCCCTATCCAACTAATGAACGCTCTCAAGCGAATCGGACTTTGACATTCAAACCTGAAGATAATTAGCTTGCAGCCCAACTGGTGGGAATACTATTTGCTGGAGGCTATGCTGGCACCTGGGTGGATGACCATGGACGATCACTGCCATGTGCCGTTAGCTATCGAATGGAGAAAGTGACCCGTGTTGTAGCTCCTATACAATCCCAAAACATGAAGCGTGGTTTTGAATTTTGTCGTCCCTACTTCATCCCAACCAACAACCAGCAAGTCTTGGCCTATCGTTCACATACCTCACGTGACCCGCTTCATCCTGACTATGGTACGGCCAACTAAGACAGGAAGGTTAGGCATGCTACAGCTGTAGACCGTTGCATTTGGTCTCTATCACTCTGACATGCAGCTTCAAGGAATGCATAACATCATCAAGCCTATGACGGTGTCCAGTGTATGACCGACGTATTGACAGGCCTGAGTCTAGCTAATCTGAGGCTCTCCATTCAAGATCTTCAGCTATCTAAAGAAGACTAGACATGGCAGGGTTTTCATCGGGAAGCACATGGATACGGCACCCCCCCTAGGTTTCTGTGGCCTTCAACGTCACCTTGCAGGAGGTTGGAGAGCAGGACCTTAGGTTTTGGAATGGTACCGCAAGGTGAGCGTGTGCATTAGAAAGGTGGTGGAAGTAGGGCCGGGCGGGAGGAGAAGCATCTACAGGAGCACTGGGAAGTGCCATGAAAGACAAAAATTATACGGACCACCGATACATCATTTGGGCCAGAATGTTGCAAAAAGGAAATCGCCTTCCTACGACGTCCGAGCTCGAGGCTGGAACATCTTGCGCAACGTAGCCACCGCGAAATCACAAGTCTCTGCTCGAAGCCTTGCGACAATCTCCTCACGAGGCCGATCCGGACTAGTGTGTTACATTGCTTTGTGGAACACCACTATCAGACAGATCTTGCACCAAATGGTACAGCGGTTTCGACTGCTTGTGGCTCAAGCAGGCCCCTAAATCCCACAGCATCAGAAGACATTTGGGGAATCCTTATCTCCGCAGGGCTGAGAAGAAGTGTAAGGATTGCCTCACCGACCAACCCACGGTTCTGGATCTTCACCCACAGTTCGAGCCCCTGGAGTTCTGCGTGGCTTCAGGGACCCATCCATGATTACTTGCTGCAACAATTCTGACCAGACTCGAAAAAAAGAGTGGAAATATGTCGGTTGTTCTAGAATTATGGGCCCCTTTGCTTTGTGGACTATATTGCGGCACCTAGTATTTAGGGGTACCAAAATTGGAACCTTAATTTAGGGGACTACCCATGTAACATTTTATATGAATACACACATATATACATATATGCTCATATAGACAGCTCAACCTTGGGATGTCAGGCCGGTAGCTCAAGCTCCAGCAAAGGATTTCAAATTCACCTCATGGAGCCAATAATAACAGTAATGTACACATTAATACTAGTAATAGCAATAATAACAAGAAGAAGAATAAGTTTAATACTAATGAAAATGTAAGAATAATAGTCATAAACATCTCTGGACTCCTATCAAAGGCGACAGTCATCCTAACGCCTTGAGTATAATCTTTGTCCATACTAGTTTCCATATTCTTTTCCATCATTCCTATATAACCCCCCAATATACAATAATAGTTTCCATTTTCTTTCCGTTAGCCCTACATAACCCCTGTGTCTCTGTACTTCATCTGAAGCTGCAATTTTCGACACAGCCGGCCCCTAAACCCGACATCCGCCAGGCGGCCAGCACCTTGAAGGTCGTGGCACTGCCTCTCAAGTTTAGCATGCAAGGAAGACAAGTAAAGTTCAAGAAGCCTTGAGTTAGATCCGGAACCCTTAACTCAACAGCCCTAAACCCTACAGCCCTCAAACCTTAAACCCCAAAAGGAGAAAAAAAGGCATAGCTCAACACCCGAGGTGCTCAAGCTGGCTCAGTCGCAGTGCAGGTCACCGTTGTTCAGCGGACCTGCGCACCTCGGCTGCTATGCCTGTTTACTTTTTGGGTTTAGGGTTTTAAGGTTTTAGGGCTGTAGGGTTTAGGGCTGTAGAGTTAAGGGTTCCGGATCTAACTCAAGGCTTCTTGAACTTTACTTGTCTTCCTTGCATGCTAAACTTGAGAGGCAGTGCAACGACCTTCAAGGTGCTGGCCGCCTGGCGGATGTCGGGTTTAGGGGCCGGCTGTGTCGAAAATTGCAGCTTCAGATAAAGTACAGACTATGGACAAAGAATTGGGAATTTATACTCAAGGCTTCAGGATTAATGTCATTCCTGTCGCGGCTACCACAGTTCCTACAGCCGGAAAGTGAGCAACTCAAAGGTATGTGAAGGATCCAGGACACCACAGCCAAAGCGCAAAGGCTTAGCATTCCTCCACGGTGGATGAATTGAAGCACCTGCACCCAGAAGCTCTTAATCTTTGGAGGTTCGACCGGAGGGGGGCAAGCTGCAAGACTATGCGTGATGCTCCTGACATTCTCACTAAATGGCTGTGCCTGTTGATGACGGCAAGGTTTTCATCCGAAAGAATGCACTTCTCGGATGATGGCGACGCATCGCTGGTCTCCCGGATGATGTCCTACCAAGCGGATTCAAAGTCAGGATCTTATTACAAGATCCTGCAAAGCCAAACCTTATTTTTGGAAACTCAAGTATTTGATCCCATGACTGCGCATTCTGCGACAATGTAACGCTGTCACAAGCTGTAGCTGCGTCAAGTATTGAGAAGTAATTGCGGGATTGCCTGAGTATGATAAGCCAACCAACACACAAATTGCTCCCACCCTTGCAGGATACCTCTTCGCGGAAGCGCCTCAAAACCCACGAAGGCCACTTTATTTGAGCTATAAGCCAAAATCCTAGTATCCCCCTCAATAACCCCTATAATACTCCCCTTTTTAATCCCTGGTATAGCCCCTTTTAATGAGTTTAGACTATAGTAGATTTGGGCGCTTTGCCAACACCTGGAAAGACAGCTAGAGAAGCGCAAGCAACTATTTTTTCGGAAGCACTATGTCTCTACGCCGCGGCTTCCAAGAGTTGAGGTTGACTTTCGGGGTCTAGTCCCCCTTAGGCAGATAGGGCTTTGGGTATATTATACTATAATAAGATCCCCATATACCCCATATTCTATCTACTTGAGGGGGACTATATCATATCTGTAGCAGGACTTGCAGTATTTGGGTGGTTTAAGGGTACCTCCCATTCTTGAAAAATGTTCCTTCCCTGTCGAGGTGTTGCCACAAGTGTAAGGGCTCCGGTACTCGATGACGAAGCATGTGGAGTGCGAGTTTAAAAGGTCGCCGAAGAATCACTGTCCAGATTTGTTGCACCCCGCCTTGCTACCAAATTTGGGTGGAGGAGCAAAAACACCACGCCACCCAACCAAAACCCTGAAATGCTGTAAGCATATACAAGCCCCCAAGCCTGAAGCCAATATAATCCTAGTTTCCATTTGATTTCCCATTTTCTCTTCCATTTGATTTTCCAGTGCAGTAGCATCCAGTATTGTTCATATGAGCTATAATCTAAACTCCTAGTATCCCCCTTAACTACCCCCTATAGTACTGCGCTATATAATCCCTCATATAACCCCCTAAACCTTAAACCCTAAACCCTTATAACCCCCTCTGTTCATCCCAAGCTGGGTCCTCGCAGAGCTGCATGGCTGGCTCCCCCACCAGACCGGCTCTGAACCTGCTCACAAAGCTGATGCTTTGGAATTTGGGGCCGGGACATGGAGTTTACTCAGAACATAAATATGGGGGGCTACGTAGGGATCTGCATTGATGTACAGACACAAAGACGGTCCCTTTTTTAAAAGAGTTCTGGAGTCAGTCTGAGAAGGATAGGACTCTTTTTGGGGTATGTACGGGGCACCCCATGCCTGGAAAGACGGCAGGAGAACGCCCGAAACAGAACAGGGGAATATGAACCCCTCTCAAAATTCTCGAACACCTAAAACGATGTTCAAGTACAAGCGCCATATTGTCTACAGTATGGTTGAGGATCTAACCGCAAGCCTGTGTCGGCCGTCTCTAACCCGTTGTCGCGAAACATTTCACAACTAGAACAATTTGACAAGGGGGTTGATCGTAACGGGATCTGTTGCACATGCAGAGCACATGTTGCCAGTCTATGTTGCGCAATGGCTACTCAAGGCTGCTACGGCGCCGCGGCAATGTGTACGGTAAGAGCAGAGGTTTGGGGTCTAACATCGTATCGTTATGTAAGGATCAGAGTGGGAGAAATAATGCTAGCTAGTCAGCATTATAATAGGGTATAGATAGGGGTTATATGGATGATGTTGGGATAATGGAAACTAAAATGGAAACTAGTATATAGTAGTTTCCCAGAATCAGGGGACCCCTATATAGACCGCAATATACTGTAGTCCTTATTATAGGCACCCCCAAAGAGGTACCCCTAATTTTGGGAAACCTCCAAATTCTAAAATTCAACATTACATCTCTAGAGACCCTCGAAGCCTGGCGAGGAGCTTCTCTTGGAGCTCCTGCAAGCCTTGGCTTCAGGAAAACAGTACCTGAAAGCTGTTCTTTTGCTTGTGGGTTGTGCCTTTAGGGCTTTGCTGGGCCTGGGCTTTAAATTTTAAGGTTGGGGGGTGTTGGGCTGAGGGTCCTGAATTGAGGGCTTAATGACGTAATGTTTTGGGGTATAGGAATTTCTCAGAGCTATGGATCCTTCATTGGAAGACAAGGCAACCAGGATCCTAGAATTTAAGTGCCAAACGCCAGCCAGGCTTGCCAGGTTAACATGTGCACCTCAGCCTGTGTGAAGACCCAAAAGGAATTGAACATGACTCAAAAGTCCTCCCAAGCGCATCTGTGGCGCGAGCTGACGGCACATAGTGCGTTGCGACCTGGAAAGTGAGTTTATTGCGGTTCCTGGGCGACATATACTTCTAAGCGGGTGAGACCTCTGCATGTTCATTGACTAGCCGTAATTCATGCGGCTGGAAGAGCTGGAAAAGTGTTTGGGTGGTACATATACTGAAATATCAGCATGCAAGGATAAAACGGGAATAATGTTAGTATTTGTTCAGGCTTCTAAACCAAGCCCTTTAAAACTTTATGCCCCTGTACAATGTTTGGACACGCCACAGCCAGTATCGGGATTCCGGATTCTTCAGGCTTCTACACTCCCTCCTTGCCTCCATCTCTGGCAGTCTGAGCCCCGCACGCCTGCCTTGAGGCAGTCCCAGGCAGAGATATTGGTGCCCGTGATGCCCAGGAAGACTGTCCACAACGCGGGGCTTCGGGTTTAGGATCTTTGGGTCTGGGGATTGATGGGGGGGTATCAGAATTGGAGATCCCCTCCGGGCTCCTTATGACGTAGAGTTGGGGTCATCCGTAACTTCTAGATATGAAGGCATCAGCCACCCCATAATACCCCGTGAGCCAATGCGTGCAAATGGCGGCCCACTGCCGCACCAGCTTTCAACCGCCCTAGAAGCTGCGTTGCCCCAACCTTAGCTGAGCCGTAACGAAGAAGTTTCCGAGCTTCAAGGAGCTGAAGAGCCCACCATTGCGGGTGGACATTGTTGTTAAGCTGTGGTTGATTTGCACTGCACTACAGCTTTCCCGGGATATGATGACGGGGTCCTTGCAGAATGCAGGATTTCTGAGGATTGCCATTCGCGGAACGAAAAAAAATCTGTAGGAACTTGTCAAGAAGATGCGCATCATGTTGACCTGGCTTGTTCTACAAACCCAGACACGCCTACAGAACTTTTACCGTTAATTTGGTGCATTCCTGTTTATGCAAGGTTAAGAAGGCTGGAAACGAGCCCGGCCTGTTCTTGCATGCTGGGCTCAAGACTTCAAATCACGTAGAATGCCTGTCAATGTACGTGAACTTAGTGCCGCCACAAACTGTAGAGCTTTATGCAGAAGTTGCAGCCGCAACGCAGCAAAAGCCTGAGATACTTTGTGCAGGACCCACACCACACACCACAAAACCCGCCATCAGCAGACCACACTGTGACACCTCAAAATCCGCCATCAGCGGACCAGACCGTGACACCTCAGAACACGCCATCAGCGGACCGGACCGTGACACCTCAAAGCCCGCCATTGGCGGACCAGACTGTGTGACACCTCAGAACACGCCATCAGCGGACCAGACCGTGTGACACCTCCAAACATGCCGTGAGCAGACCACACCGTGACACCTCAAAACACGCCATCAGCGGACCAGACCGTGACCCCTCAAAACCCCCCTTTTTCGGACCAGACCGTGTGACACCTCAAAACACGCCATCAGCGGACCAGACCGTGATACCTCTGGAGAGGCTGCTGCAGAGGCCTGTGCACTGGTGAGGGTTTTCAGCTGTAATCCCCCGGGTTCAGGTTCAATGCTTCCGTCCAAATTTCAAGGATGCTGCCTATGTTTAAAGTCTCGGGTAGAAGGGGGTTACATGATGAGTACATGGGCTCAGCGTAGTGGGGGTTATACCCTGGAGTTATGCAAGGATTGCTTGCGACCTAGTCAACAGGAATGACATTTGGAATTTCTCCAGGCTGGGGCTCCTCTTGGATCCACCAGGTAGGGGTTGGACATAATTGGGGTGATGTCCCCAGGATTTTCTCTGGATAAATTCCTGGGACATGAGGGGCATTCGAGAATACACATCAAAGTGGCTGGGGCCCCAGGAATCACCGATTTCAAGTGTTCATGGGGCATTGGCGCGGACCGGAGGCCTGACATGAAATCCTTCAGGACAAAGGCACAAACCCAAAATTTTAGCATGCGTTCTCAAGCGCTGTCATCGCCAGCCTTCGCCTCCTACTATCACAGCGGGAGGCTCAGACTTTGTCGTCTTTGTCTCGGAAATGTCACAGTGGGAAGCTGCCCAGCACACCGAAAAATCCTGTCGGCCCGGCCCCCAAGCTCATCATCTACTGACACAAGATTTCCTGTGTTCTCCTTTCCACCGGGGCCAAAAACATGCACAAAATCAAATCCTGCAAACAGCCGACCCGAAAATAAAATCCTGGATCAAGAATATGAAAGAATTGATGACAATGAAATTTCAAGCTTGAGTCCTTAGGTTTCATGTTGCCGCATCCAACCCGCATCCAACAGTAAAGGGGAATATCAATTGGCGCTGGTAAATGACCGCATAGGGTGTTTCTGGAGAGGTCGGGGGTGCGCAGGATATCCTAGAAGAGGAACTTCCATCAACCATAACAATAATAACAATAATAATAATAACAATAATAATGATAACAATAATAGTAATAACAATAATTAAAATAAAAATAACAATAATAATTATGATAACAATAATCGGTACAAGCTTTAGCACTGCCTTGGGACCTTGAGGCTGCGAAGAATCCCATCTGCGGGTCATGTTACAGCCAGGATTTCGTCAAAACCTGCGAAACTTCGGGAATCGCTTGCTATGCCCCTTCTTACTGCCCCCTCCTCAAAGTTGGGCTATTATAAACCCGGATCAAGTCAAATTTGGGTTGGGTCTATTTTGCAAGGTGAGGGGGATGTAGAACAAAATCGCCAAGTACAGAAGTATAACCCTCCCTATATTTCAATCCAACAACACAGCCAGGCTCCGCTGCAGTCTGGTGCCTATGACCTACCAACCTTACTGGTGGTAAATCACCATATACACTATTGCCTTATTGCCTAGTAACCCCCAGCAAGGAAAAGAAAACCATTCACGTTCTATCATTCTAGATCACGTGGCCAAACCTCAGGAGATACTCACTTCCAATACCGCTGAATATCACGATGCTTCATGATATGCACCCTCGCTAACAACAGCAATAAATATTCCCCAAGTTATATAGTAGAACTATGTTGGGGACATTTATTATTGGGGGGTGATTAAGAACTGTAGCGACATTCTAGGCGTGTCAGCCCAGGAGCATCAGGGAAGAGCCCAATGGCCATCTCGGGCATGGCCTGACTTGCGAAACTAACTGACCACGAAAATTCCCTCACGAGAATGCAGATCAAGACAGTGATACAGTAAAGCAATTATTAGGGCAACCAGTGGGAAGAAGTGAGAAGACAAAGAACCGCAGATTCAAGGAATAAAAGCACAACAAAGCCCACGCAACCACTAGCATGAGGAAATTCGTACAGACAGCACTTGACACTTCACAGTTCCTCGAGCATTACACCAAGGATTAGCCCGTCCCCCCCCCCTCAAGCTTTCTTAGATGGGCCAAGTTGTCCAGATCTTATGAGATCAGCTTTGTAAGGGAAAGGATGCTTCGCCATTTGTGTCTTTCGTCTTTCTGCACTCTGGGTCAAGTTGGCAAAGCGTGCCTGAAAGCAGATCGTGCTAGATCCCCACGCTTTAAATTCAAGCCGCATCCGATCCTAAGTGCGGAAACATAATGAAGTATACAGTATGACTGTCATCAGCCCAGACCCTGTTGCCATCACTTTGCCGACTTCCACTACCATTATACGTACTCAAAAGAACAACGAGGGCCAGGCAAAACGTGTCTTCTCCGTGACGATGCGAAACGGGCCGTGCGTGGAAAGCCCGACACCACCGCCCATTGTGATTCCATCAAAAAGGCTCACTTGACAGCAGCCTGGCACAGGCTGAATTTAGGCCTTCGGGATTTGAAGGTTTGGGGCTCTGGGCAGCTCCACTTGCAGCCCGTCACAGCAAGTATGACATAGATGAAAACGTTGCCATGCAACTGCTCTCAATTTGAGGTGCAGTGTTTGGCCACGGCCGCAATGCTCCCATTACATGTTCCGCTACGCGGAGGTGTGTGATGCGGCGTCATCTTTGCCAACTCAGCAACGCGGAGCCTGTTCGATCGAAGAGCGTCGCCAGTCTGAACACAATACCGTACCTGCATGGCGTGCAGACTTCGGGAACGGCTTGTAAGCAACCCATCCTGGAGTGTTCCCATTCTCTGAATCCTGATTGTGGCCAGAAGGGAGTTTCGAATCTGTGTGGGACGGACTACTGGATAGCCAGCGCTACCACTTCTTGTTGGGTCTGCTGTGTCCGGCTCGGGGGTTCTGCGGGATTCATGTGTTTGCCGCCGTGTCACTCCTCGAAGAAGAAATCCGCCGGGAGGGAGCCGCCAGCCAGACCCTCCTGGGTTTAGGAGCACGGATCAGCTGGAGGTGTCATGGGTAACCTCTTGGGCTTTAGAGTTTAGACTTGAACCTTGCATTCAGGCTTAGGGTATGGGATTTCAATGTTAGCGCTCATCCCCAACAGCCAACATCCTACATAACCAGGGTACAGCAGGGCCTTACTTTTTCTCCTGTTCTTAGAGTTCTTTGCTAATGGCTTTGCTGATTAATGCTGCTATTGCAGCTCACCTACACTGCTCTAAAGCAGTGCCTGCCCTTCCCGTCAGGTCCTCGCGGATCATCTGCACGTCCCCACCTGCACAGAAGGCCTTGCCACCGGCTCCATCCATGATGAGGCATCCCACCTTGCGTCGGAGCCAACGGGTTCCGGTCTTCGGGGCCAGGTTTAAGGGCATCTGTCTTATAAGGGTTGGGCCCTTGTTATTTGGGGCATACTGGTTACAAAGCTTGGGCGTTTAAGGCTTCCGCAGTTGGGGTCGAAGGTTTAGGACTTAGAGCTGAGGGTCAAGGATTGGAGGTTCAGTGCAGAGTAGCGTAGTGTCATGTAGTGTAGTGTAGTCTACTGACTTGTGTGAGTTTGAAAAACTTATGTCTTGGAAGGTTCAAGGCGCTGGTCTTGAACAGTTCCCATTTATGGAAATCTTGGGCATCTTCCGTGTTATAGAAATGGGATCCTCCATTTCCCAAGGTTAGAATAACCTTTTTGCTTGGGCTCCCCCCGAATGACAAACCCGCCACTCCAACCTCCAACAAAAAAATCTGACTATACTACTATTATAGTATAATAGAACAGTAAAAGTACTGAGCATAATAACACTAATATTTATAGTAGTAATACATATATATATATATACAATAATCACAATTATAATGGTAGTAATACCAAAGGTAATATTAACTATGATACCTGATAGCCAAGAAGTTGTTGAACGAGACTACCTGATCCCAGAAGCAAACTCCGCGTGTGATCTGGCCTGGTGCTCGGCTCGTCCTTCTCCTTCCTCGACCGCGAGCCAGAATCCAAAGCCGAAAACCCTAAGCCCTAAATCTCAAACCATAAACGATCCTTAAATAGTAATTTCCATGTTGTCTTCCATTATCCCTATATAACCCTATGTTTCCCCATGTAACCCTCCTGTTCCCTACAAGCCGTAAACTCGAAACCCTGCCTTGCCCGACTTTGCATCCACCTTGTCCACAGCTTCATGCAGTCGACGAATCCTTGCAGAAGCATTTCTTGAAGCGGTACCCCTATGGACATGTATGTTTGGGGAATTGGGGTTTTGAGCTTCTTGAACAGGGGCGGTGGAGGTTTGGGGACCCCTACAGCTTCAAAGAGATCACAAGGGCCGCTCCTGCAGAGGCAATTTTGAAAAAAAAACTCGCAAGGGAGTTCTGTTCAAAGATATGGCCTGTGCATCCAGTGAACCATGAACCAGAGTAAACAAAAATCTGCCCCTCCTATCCCCTTTCCAACTTGAAGCCTGGCCAAATGCCAAGACCCAAACTCTTAACCCCAAACTCTAAACCCTAAACCCTATGTGTATATGTATATGTATCCCTATATACCCCTAGAGACCATGTGCCAAGAAGCATATTCAAGTTGAGCGCATTCAGCTTGTCTGGGCGGTTTAATGTGATCTCGCATGCACCGCAATCGGGCGAGAATTTCGTCCTTATCAGCTCCAACGTTCAAGTCGAAGGATATTGATGTTAGGGACTTTAGGTTCAGTGACCACAACTGAAAACAGACATTAAAGGAATGTTCATAGGCAGGTCCGATCATGATTATGTATCTTTTTCATGATGCCTGATCAGCACCCCCCATAATCCTCATATTCGGATCCCCAGTGCATGTTATTCTGAGAGGACCCCCCCCCATTGCAAAGTGGAAACTACCCAGATACCTGTTCCTGTAAAGCTGGCACCCATGGTTATTGCTTTTCGAGGGTCAGAATTTCCGAGGCCATCGTGCGCGCAGCTCGCTGGTGGCGAGTCAAGCTTATCACGCAACAGCTTCAAGGAAATACCAATGTATATCGGCTGAAAAATCTGATGCTCGGAGGGCGTTGCTGGAGCTGTGGGGTTCATGGACCTCGGCCGAAAAAGAGGTGTTTGTGAGATCAACTGGAACAGTGTGCTAAACATGTCCTGATGATGTAGTGCTCTTCTTCCGTAATACCCACGCAAACGTTCACCACACGTCCCTGGGAAGCCCTTTCTGAGAAGCTTCAGAGGGACTCGGGGTCAGCTAAGTTCAAGGGCACATGCGGCAGATGCCATTTTGCATGCCTTCATGGCAGTGTTTGTTGAAGCTCGCTGCATGCTTCTACTGTCAGCCACGTGGCTGAGCCAAGCAGCGACCTTTGCTGTGCACACTACAAGGTAGGCTTCACGGAGGAGAGCTACCTAGTCGGAGACCTTTAGACTGTTACAACAAGTGTGCGAGGAAACTCAAAAGTTTCTAGGAGGTCATGGTAGCTTCCAACCTGAACCCGTTCTGAAAAGCATAGTCCTGTATCAAAGGCCCTTGTCTCCGGTTTAAGCCCCTCTGGCATATAGCCCATCCAGTCGCATGAAACCCTGTAAGTGGATTGACGAACGTGCCGATTCTTTGTGGCTTTTAGCCTGCAGAACTTTGCCCCCTTAATAACCCTATAGTAGTCACATATATAATCCCTTAAATGGCCCCCTTTGAGAGCCTATAGCTTATGTACTTCCTCGACCTCAGAATCTGCATATCATAAATCTTCTGGGAACTTCAGCCTGGCGAGTTAGCTTCAACCTCACTGCGAGGTATGAGAAGCTGCCGGCTCTATCTTTGTAGGTCCTCCTAACATGCCAGTCATCTTTATGGGAAGAATATATAATATACCCTAGTATTATTAGGGGTGGCAAGGATGTTTCACATAAAGAAGAACGGAGTACTAATGGACGCCTACACGGCAGGAGCCAAGCCCTTTACTTCCCAAAATCCTTCAAGATTCGTTCCTTCCCAGGACACCAAGCATACACACTGCATCCTTGACTATCAACCCCATTTCGGCATAGACTCTCCGACCCTGCTCTACAATTCAACATCATCTGATGAACCCTGTTGGGACTCTACTCTACCCTATGGCAGTCCAGCGCTTGAGGAGGGCCACAGGCACGTGTGCCTTCACCTGCACCAAATTGTGGGATCCCAACCAACAAGCAACACCAGGGTCTTTCCTGTGGAGGGTACCATGCAGAGCACGAGGTCATGTCTCGACATAGAGCTCTGCTATGCGTGCACCCAAAGTTTCATGCCAGTGTAGTCTCAGGCTTGTGTCCCTATGTCAAAGGCGATGCTTTATAGGATTTCGCGGCCAGGAGGTGCATTAGAGGGCAAGGTGCTGAGGACAGAAAGCGCTCGAGGCGGGAAGCGGAACTTTTGGGCCCTTGCACTTCCATGCTAAGGCCACTGCAAGATCTCCAAGGCTAAGGTCCGTGAGCCCGTCAAGGCCTACGGTGACACAGAGTTCACCTACTGGTTCTAGCGGTCTAGCTTGAAGAGCTCAGGGCTTTGGAGACTGAATGCTACACCACCAGAAGTACCATGCATACTATGGAGTAAAGCAGTTCCGCAGGGCACAGCTATCTAGCAGCAGTACAAGGGATGATGAGGGCCAGCTGATCATTCAAGATGGGGGGAACTGCTTGATCCAGACAATCTTTTGGGCCGCCAAGTCTTGAAAGCTCGCCGGATGTGTAAACCAGGTCTTATCTACAAGCTGCCTTGTACCCGGGCTGAAACTTCACGATCCGCTAGCAATGAAGTAACTGATATACACGCGGATCGCGTCTGGCAGAACTGAATAGAAACTTGCGAGGCTTCGCTGCGAACCACAGTCAAAGTCCCTCGGCCCCTTAAAAGAGTGCAGAGAAAGGGTCATATCAGCCCCTGCGCCCCAGCATACCCTGGGAGCACGACGCTCGACCGGCAGCCCAGGAACAGTGTTCTGGCAACCGATTCAAGGCAGGGGCCCCCAAGGTGAGAGTCCAAATGAAATTGTAGCAAATGACAGAATAATTCTGAGGGGGTAACGTTGATAACTATTGAGGCTTCTGCATTACAGCAAGAATGACTTTATTGGAACCCTCCAGATTTCCTTCCAAGAAATTGGCCCACTCAAGGGGTCCTAAGGCAGTCTCGCCCACGTGGGTAAGTTCCATGAGTTGAAAGGTTCTACAGGTAGTACGCTTGCATGTGAAGGTTTTCAAAGTTCAGGCTACCCTTGGAAGATTGAAGTAACATGGCATAAGAATAATGAGCCTTTCAAAGACCCCCCCGCCGCTAGGACTATGGGAGTAGCATGTGGGGACTTGTCGCGTTCATCTAGCAATCGTATCTGCAGAAAGCCTACGATGCATTGAAGGATCGGCGTGGGATTACAGACCCAAGTGCTCGTAAAGGAGTATGAGCACAAAGCCTCGAGTCCTAGCACCCTTCCTGCTCCTACAAAAATGAGAAACTTGGGAAGGTGCCTTCAAAGATCTGCAGTCTGCTATGCTAGGGTGGGCACGATGGAAAGCCATCTTTGCAAAACAAGCTTAACCCGCAGCACACTATTGATATTCACATGAATATGCTCCCCGGCTTATGCCAAAAGATTCCAGCTGTTGTTGCTGTAAGATCCCGCAACAGTCCCACACAACAGTCCCACAACTTAAAGAAGGAGCATTGGAATCCCAAGATACATAAAACCCTATATACACCCTAGTAAATTCTAGTAGTTTCCATTTTCTTTTCCATTATCCCATTATAACCTCAATATATTATAGTAGTGTCCATTTTCTTTTCCATTATCCCTATATAACCTCAATATATTACAGTAGTTTCCTTTTTCTTTTCCATCATCCCATTATAACCTCAATATATTATAGTCGTTTCCATTTTTCTTTTCCATTATCCCATTATAACCTCAATATATTATAGTAGTTTCCTTTTTCTTTTCCATTATCCCATTATAACCTCAATATATTATAGTAGTTTCCATTTTCTTTTCCATTATCCCTATATAACCCCAATATATTAGAGTATTTTCCATTTTCTTTTCCATTATCCCACTATAACCCCAACATACTATGGTAGTTTCCTTTTTCTTTTCCATTATCCCATTATAACCTCACTATAGTATAGTAATTTCCATTTTTCTTTTCTTTTATCCCTATATAACCTCAATCCATTATGGTAGTTTCCATTTTCTTTTCCATTATCCCATTACAACCTCAATATATTATAGTAGTTTCCATTTTCTTTTGCATTATCCCTATATAACCTCACTATAGTATAGCAATTTCCATTTTTCTTTTCTTTTATCCCTATATAACTTCAATACATTATAGTAGTTGCTTTTTTCTTTTCCATTATCCCTATATAACCTCAATATGTCATAGTAGTTTCTTTTTTCTCTTCCAGTATCCCATTATAACCTCAATCTATTATTGTAGTTTCCATTTTTTCCATTATCCCATTACAACCTCAATATATTATAGTAGTTTCCATTTTTCTTTTCCATTATCCCGTTATAACCTCTATATATTATAGTCGTTTCCATTGTTCTTTTCCATTATCCCATTATAACCTCAACATATTATAGTAGTTTCCTTTTTCTTTTCCATTATCCCATTATAACCTCAATATATTACAGTAGCTTCCATTTTCTTTTCCATTATCCCATTATAACCTCAATATATTAAGTCGTTTCCATTTTCTTGCCCATTATCCCATTATAACCTCAATATATTATGGTAGTTTCCATTTTCTTTTCCATGATCCCTATATTAACCCGAATATACTACAGTAGTTTCCATTTCTTCTTTTCCATTATCCCATTATAACCTCAATATATTATAGTAGTTTCCATTTTCTTTTCCATTATCCCATTATAACCTCAATATATTATAGTAGTTTCTTTTTTCTTTTCCAGTATCCCTATATAACCTCAATATACTACAGTAGTTTCCATTTCTTCTTTTCCATTATCCCACTATAACCCCAACATACTATAGTAGTTTCCTTTTTCTTCTCCCTTATCCCATTATAACCTCAATATATTATAGTAGTTTCCATTTTCTTTTCCATGATCCCTAATATTAACCCGAATATACTACAGTAGTTTCCATTTCTTCTTTTCCATTATCCCACTATAACCCCAACATACTATAGTAGTTTCCTTTTTCTTCTCCCTCATCCCATTATAACCTCAATATATAATAGTAGTTTCCATTTTTCTTTTCCATTATCCCATTATAACCTCAATATATTGTAGTCGTTTCCTTTTTCTTTTCCATTATCCCATTATAACCTCAATATAGTATAGTCGTTTTCATTTTCTTTTCCATTATCCCGTTATAACCTCAATATATTACAGTAGCTTCCATTTTCTTTTCCATTATCCCATTATAACCTCAGTATATTATAGTAGTTTCCATCTTCTTTTCCATTATCCCATTATAACCTCAATAGAGTATAGTAGTTTCCATTTTTCTTTTCCATTATCCCATTATAACCTCAATCCATTATAGTAGTTTCCTTTTTCTTTTCCATTATCCCATTACAACCTCAATATATTAGAGTATTTTCCATTTTCTTTTCCATTATCCCATCATAACCCCAATATAATACAGTAGTTTCCATTATCCCATTATAACCTCAATATATTATAGTAGTTTCCTTTTTCTTTTCCATTATCCCATTATAACCTCAATATATTATGGTAGTTTCCATTTCCTTGTCCATTATCCCATTATAACCCCAATATACCATAGTAGTTTCCATTTTCTTTTCCATTATCCCAGTATAACCCCAATATACCACAGTAGTTTCCATGTTCTTTTCCATTATCCCTATATATTCCCTATAAAATCCCCTATAATCCCTCTATAACCATTATATAATCCCTTATAATCCTTTTAGTTTCCATTTTCTTTTCCATTATCCCTATAAACCCTTAACCGTAAACCCTAAACCCTATTCCCTATAGAAGGCCCCATAAAGGAAGCAAAAGCATCCCGACGGCAGGCGGCGCTCCTCCTGGTCCGTTGTCAGAGAACCATCCAGCTTGACCTGGGAGTTTCCTAAAATCAGGGCTACCTTTTTGGGGGGTCCCATTTATAAGGATTATAGTATATTGGGGTCTACATTGGGGTCCCTTTATTTTGGGAAACTATCACCTCTGCACAAGGAACTATGCACCACCCATTGATGCGCTTCACAGCCTTTTTGTTTGGGGGGCGGGGGGGGGGAGGGGGGGGTTGGAGGTTGGTTTAGAGTTTAGAGTTTGGGGTTCAGCCTTTTGAGTTTAGTAAGGGTTTGGGTTCAGGCCTAAGGGCCCAGGCCGCAGGGGTCTGGCTGTCAAAATCTCGACTCGACTACATGAGCCACTCCCCAACCGTCAACCCTCACCCACTCGAAATGTAGAAGGGTCTCCTCCCAAAGCATCCTGCATGTCCAAGTGGAAGGTTCCGAAAAGAGTGCCACAAGTTTACACCGTTTCTTGCACTCATTACATGCAGATTCCTTCTGTGAGAACCTTGGCAAGGACCCACAATTCTAAGTTGTTCTATATAAACCCCAATATTATAGTAGTTTCCATTTTTCTTTTCCATTATCCCATTATAACCCCAATATACCATAGTAGTTTTCATTTTCTTTTCCATTATCCCAGTATAACCCCATGAAGTGAGCCTTGAGGACCTGCTATCATCATGGACGCCACTTCTGAAGCCTGAGGTCGCAGCCCACACTCCTGCAACAGGAATGCTGACCCTTAGGTGGTTTAGGGTTTTGGGCTTAGGGTGCGGCAGAAGAAGTAGAAGCATCAGTAGCAATAGCAAAACTACTGACCACATGTTTCTCAGAAGTGTGATTTCTGCCGCTATAACGAGTTGACGTTAATCTAACTGCCCATATTTGCTTACATGAGAAAGCGTGAGCTTCACACAACCTGCCCGACTCCCCGCTGGACCCAAATTTTCGAAAGCATACTCCAAAACCTTAAGCTGGCATGGCAACGCAGAAGATCAAGGATGTTGATCAAATTACTGTCGCCCGTGGGGTCCGTACGATAAGAAATAAAATGTAATCTAGGGGGATATGCGGGAACTCCCTGCTTCAAGAAATCGGACTTTCTCAGAATGACCCTATATCCTAGACTCCTGAACAGCAACCTCCCTTTATCCCCTTCCAATCCCTCTAGAGAACCCAAAGATACTCCAGTTGCCGGAAAAGAAAACCCAAACCCTAAACCCTAACCCTGAGCTCCGGAAACTTGCAAAGAGCCATCTCCTGGTTGACCGGGCAAATTGGTCATTTCCAACCATCCTGCCGGGCGACCTTCTGTGAAGCCTGCGAGCGGATGCAACTAGCATTTTGGATGGTTGAACCCAAGTAAGATTATGCTTGTTCTTGTTACTGCAATACTATACCCAGAGGAGGATATATGCAAGCTTACTTTTTTACATTGTGGGAACTATAGGACCCTCATATAGTAGGCAAAACACACTACTCATGTGAGATTAGTGTCTTGAAGATGGTAGTGACCTCAGGGAAATTTACGCGCATGTGCGCATTATGGGCCGATGGGAGAAAAGATAGTAGTCCTTCTGAAAAGTACCGAGTAAACTACAATGCTCCAAGTACACAGGTAATCTGCCTATTGCTGCAGCAGGAGCGCAGTAGAACTATTAGTGGCTACTACTGGTACTAGAGCGATTGGGCGTTGAAATGATTTCTGTGTAGTTCTTATAACCAGGTTTGCTACTGCTAAACCCAAAACCCTCTATCCAAACTCCTCATCAGGCTGAGACCCGAACCCCAACCCCTAAACCTTCAACCCAAACTCTTAAACCCTAAACCAGATACGAGTTTCCATTTTGTTTTCCATTATCCCAATATAACCCCTAAATAGGAATTTCCATCTTCTTTTCCATTATCCCCCTAAACCCTAAACCCTGAACCCTAAGCTTTGAAGGCGCCTCTGAGCACTGTGTCCTTGGGCACGGAGCCTATTCGCTTGGACGGATCCTGGCACCACATGTGTGGTTGTCAAAACAAGGGTACCCTGTGGACATGTAGGGATTATAGACGAGTTGCAAGCTGTGACTATTACTATTACTAGTACTCTTACTCTTACGATTACTTACTATGAATTATTGTTACCAGCACTCTCATTATTACTGTTACTCCTGTTCTGTGGGATGGAATGGAAGAGGATCTTCTCTGAGGCGCGTCTAGATCTGCAGCTTCAGACAATCTGAGCCCCTACTGGCCCTAATAACGCCCCAACATGCTAGCATCATATGTAGCGGGGAATTTTCATTACTAGTGGTGGGAGGGTTTATTCTTAGGGGGAGGTATTCGGTCTCTTGGAAGCAGGTCTTGGATGAGCAATTCTATGGGGGCTACCTTTTTTTGCGGGGGCATGTTGGTGATGGAGGCTCCTTTCAGCAAGCTTCGTGGGTTCGAATTTGCGGCTTTTAGAACCATAAGTAGCATAGGGATTGTCCAAAGATCACAAAGAATGACAAGACCAATCAACATCACAACCATCAGAATGAGGCTTTAAATAATAGCTTCAATTTCTGACCAGAGCTGCAAAAAGGATAGCGTGATCATGACGGAGCCTTGGAGAGATGGTTGTGACAGACCCCTGCAGCAACATTTACTTGAAGTCATCTCCTAGGGAGTCTGGCAAATGGCGCATGCAACGACATCGCATGAAGACACAACGCCGCGTGCTGAGTTCAACACTACCCAATCCACAGATTTAGCCAAATTGGATTGGACAGCGGAACCAAACTAGCGTGAAGGGCGGCACTCAGAAGACATGGCTGGGGCGGGCCTCTCGGGATCAGCTAAGGGATACAGATGACAGGGCTCTGAACAAACACATTGCAAATCCCAAAATCCCACACTGGATCTGAGATCCTGGAGCCAAAGCTAAGGCTGCCTCATCCGGCTCGCGATAGAGGAAGGTTCCAGTCGTGTCTGCAACACGTATGAACCTGTCACGTGGGTCATGGGGTTTCGAGCTTATGGCTTCACAGCTTTGGGGGTGCCCAGGTACCAAGGATCAGTATTGGAACGTTTTGAAGTGTAGAGGTAATTAAGGTCTGGGGAGGATTGGCCTCTGGCAAGCCCTGGAAGGGAAACATCATTGCTATCTGAAGCCGCCCTAAGGGAAAAATTCAGGAGTCGCAGTGTTTCATCGGAACCCTGATCACCATAATATGCATCAGGGGAGCCCTCTACTTTTCGTCGAGATGAACCATGGCCCGGCTGATGATAGAAGACTTGCAGGCACCCTATAGGCCCTGTTTCTTTGCATGTAGGCCCCCAAATGCCTGTAGATTAGGGTTACCCACTAAACACTGAACCTTGGTGCTCTTGTAGGGTCGGTGTGACGCCCCTCCGCTCATCTGTGATGATCACCCAACCGCTTGTTTTAGCTGCTAGTTGCATGCTTCCTCACAACGAGCCGGGAACACACTCCCTCAGGAATTGCCCGCTCCTCCTCATCCTCATCGTCCGAAATAGAGCCTGCAAAGCACAAAGCCCCAAAACCCAAACTCGCTCACGGGTCCTCGTTTCTGTCCAAGAGTGAGCAATGTATACGGAGGTGGGCCAGATGTCAATCAGAGTTTGGACGTTGGGTTAGAATCATTTGCATCTGATGGTAGACGTTGAGACAGTCCATGCGCCATGTCATGACGGTTGATGTTGGGCTGAATGTGCGTCATTCTTCTTGACACTTTTCAGGTTTCTTCTTGTCCTGGTCGCCTCCGGCCTTCTTACTCCTTCTAGACAAGACTTCTGCTGCAGCTAGAGCGGCTACAACATCGTCACCATTATCACGACCATCCTTATGAACCTTGTGAATATCATCAACGCCATCATCATTGTCATCATCATTTGTTTCACCGTCAGCGGCAGCATCATCGTCAGCAGCAGCATCATCGTCAGCAGCAGCATCATCGTCAGCAGCAGCAGCAGCCGCCGCCGCATAATGTCATATCATTTACGTAGGTCTTGCTTGTTTCATGCAGTCGGTCTGTTGCTTACTCTTCTCGATATTTCAAATTGCATTTTTACATGCGCTACAACTGGAAGTGTAAATCCCATGTGAGGCATATGCGTAACCTCTGCTCCTACTGTGGAGGGAGACACGCTGGCACAGCCTCATGTCATATATCCAGAGCCCCAGGAATTACTGTTTGGCGATCCTAAGTGAGGTAAGATTTCCTCCATCTGGCGTAGGTCACGGGACTCGCCTTTGGACTTGGAAGCTTGTTCGGGCTCCTTTGGCTCCTGCACTGAAAGACGAAGGTCAGAGCTTACTTAGTGGGGTTCCTAAGCTTGGGGTCTTCTCAAGAAGGGGCGAGATAATGGAAGTTCCTGATTCTCAGACACCCCTCTACTTTGATTGTTGCAGGGCGCATTGTTTTAATAAACTCTTTGGAGAATTTGGGGGTCGTCGAAGGTTTCAACTGCTTGGGGTTCAGGATTCCAGTCTCTGGGGACATAACAGCTTTGTGTGTTAGCTTCAGGGGCCCAAAGCTGTTCGCGAAACCAATTCAGGTCGGCCTGTGCTTCGCCACATGGCAGTTCAAACGACAGCTGCTCCGACAGTTGCAGTACCCGATTTGGCTGGGCTACTGCTAAATCTTGCTGCTGGTACCTCTTGCTGCTATGACTATCCTTGCAGGAAGTGGTGTTCGCGTGATAGCGATGGCAAAACAAATAGGGCATGTAAACGGTGCTGCAAGGACTTTGATTGGCCCCCCCCCCGCAGCCGCCACTCTGATGCAGGCCGGGTGTTGGGTGAAGTTGTTGTTGGGGAGAGCCCCCTTAATTGAAGAACCCTTTGAGTGTAAAGAGGCCCTCAAACCCCAAAGTGTACACTTCGAGGCCTTTCATCTAAGCGTTCAGCTAATGCCGGCTTGACAGTTTCAGTACATTTCAGTATTTTGGACACAATTGAGTGCTTCTCAATACGTCTCAGAAAGAGTCTCTCTCACCAGGGAGGTCCCATTACCTACCCCCAGAAAGAATCCACAAGGAAAACAAAAAAAAAACCAACCTCGTTGCTCACGGCACCGTCCGCATCGGCTACCTCCGCTTCCACGACCTCTACGGCCTTTCAAGGGACATGTTGGCAGCTTCCATTTAGAAATTTAGCGTTTGCAGGCTGTAAAGGCTTTGGAGCTGAGGAGTTAAGGCGTGGACGTTAGCACCCTCAGGGTTTAGGGATCCACGGCCGTACGATCACAAGCAGTTTCCTTCCCCTAGCTACCTAACAGCATGCGCCACTGTTGACATGCTCAGAATAAGCTTAAGTGCGGAGGCTTCAGAAATCTCTGCAAGAACTCTCAGAGAGTGCCTGAGGCGCTGCTGTATGAAATGCACAGGTAGTCTCAAAACTTTACTATTGAAGCTCCCAAGAAACGTCCGCATCCCAAAACCTCCGAAAGAGCTGGAACTCTGCCGGTTCTCATGGGCCATCCTGAAGAAATGCCCTGCTTTGCTGAGTGTACTAGTAGGTGCTTCTCAAGACTCCACGCCTTCACACAAAACACAACCCTTGCAGAATTCCAATGGTCCTAAACACTGAGGTGTAGCAGTCCCCAGGTAGTCCTAAAGCCCATAACTGTAGTAGAGGTCCAAGGTAAAATCAACAGAACTCTACAAAGGTCCCTCACGCCTAAGCCTTACAGTGCTTACAGTCTACATTCCAGCCGCCAAATGGGGCTTTCCCTATATTATGCGTACTTTTCCGCATAATAAGGATTATACTATCTTTGGGTCCATATGGGGCCCCCCCAATTCGGGAAACTACCAAATCATCTAGTCATCCTCAAGTCTACACATCGAATACGAGAGCCTCACACCTTCTGCTAAGTTGATACAGGCAGCTCCTGCCTTAGCTTAAGACCTGGCTTAAGACTAGACAGCTTGATAGAATCTGAGTGGACCCAATGCCTCCTTTAACACGTAATTCGGCATAATTCAATCCAGGACCTAACTCCCACTCCTGCATAGTAATATTGGAGATATGGCCCCTGGAGCCTTAGCGCTCTCGGCCTTCTTGGCCTCGCGCTTTTGCCTGGAAGCTAAGATCTCGGACCGTGAAGTGACTGTGGAGGAATTTCCATGTGTAGAAGCCAGGTTAGGGCCACAGTTTAGCGGGATTCCGGAAACAGCATGCGCGATTATCGGATTCATGTCCGATTCTTCGGCGGTGTCCTCACAAAAAGACTCTGATACCGCTTTGTCGGCTGCTGATATGTAGGAAGTCTCAGTTCAGCACATCAAGGCATGAGCGTACATAAGCTGCTGGCCCTTTAGGTGCAAAAGGGGATCGTAAGGACCATTTAGGGATTCTCAGGAGTGATTCAATTGCAATTCGAGCTAAAGGCCAGGAATCGGGATGCGGCTGCATGCTTCGTGGCGAGCTTCCGGAAGAGCAGACACAATTGCCAAATTAGCAGCAGCTATGGTGCGGCAATATGGCAAACATGGAAGAAACAAATAAAAATGGGGATTATAATGAGACGAGGACCTCCTATTGCCATTGTCCTAGCAGTCCTCAAGCTTGCGCTGCTTAGGTTGAACCCCGAGGTTCACGAGATCCAACATGTTGTGAAGACCTAATTAATGCTTACCAGGGTTCCCCGAAGGTAACACTGCAACACCGTACAAGCACAGAACAACTATGGATTGCTTGGGCCCAAACATCTGGTTTTCCCTTGATGCTGGCTCCTCTTCCTCCTCTGAATCGGACTCTTGTTCCTGCAGGCACAGCTCCAGTGTTTCCCTAGCCAGTTCCCTCCTCTGGGGATTAAATATCTGAAACTTCCAAAGCAAGAACAGCCTCTAGTGGGCCGCAAGTCCTGGACTTGAGGCATGCTTGGAGCATGATGTTGCAGCGTAAAGTGGCACTAAACAGGAACATGTGCGCAAGTTTTCTGGATGCTCTGGGAGTTGGAGGAACTTCTCTTTGGAAGCTGATGTGACGCTCCCCTCAATTTACCGTCTCGTGCGCAACATGCGTCAAGCAACATTGCACGTAATACCTGCTTAGCACTTCCCCGCAGGAATGATTGTGTCTCGTGATTCTACGTCCGACCGGACTGGAGGACATCTTGCACCACCTAATGTTCAACCTACCGCGTCGCGGGTTTCACGGTGGTGCTGGATCTCCTCCCTAAACCGCAACTCTGCACTTTCTTGGCAAGCACTGGCCTGATCCAATCCCATCATGAGCTCTTCGAACAAAGTCCGGATCTCTGCATCCTTAGTGGCATTGGTGTGGGTAGTTGGCCCCAGAGTTTGGGGCTTTAGGGCTTAGAAACATCATTAGCTCGTGACCTCACAGGAACTTGCGAGCAACATGAGACCAGAATGAATTCAGACTCAGACCAGACTGGATTCCACCTTGTTGCTCCAAACAAGCTGGGTTGCATGGTAGTCCGATCTACGCTGGTAAGTTCAAAACGGTGCGTCCCGACCACGGCGGCATGTCTGTGTGTGGTCAAATCTCGCTACGTCTACAACAGTAGGACCAGCCTCTGAGATGTGAATGTTCTAGGCTCAGACTGTAGCTCAAACGGCATGTTGCCGTGGCGGAAATTCGTATCATGCTGCTTGCCTCAGCCCAAAGTTGCCCTGCTCCGGTGTCATGGGCTTGAAATATCTTAGAACCATGTCTGGTCTGGGCCGAACCTCCAAATCAACACCACCGCAATCTTCATAGCCTCGCTTTGAGACTTACCTTCCTGCTCCCCCAACCCGAAGCGCTAATAAGCAGAGCGAATGAACCCTTGACAGGGGGCAGGCCTCTGGATGGACAAAGATGGACCTCCATGGCTGCAGGGTCAGGGGCAGGAGCGTCGAATGTTGGACTTTAGAATTTGAGGGTTTGGCATTGAGCATCAGACTCCAGACCTAGGCTTAAGTCAGCTATTGAAGCTTAGCTATTTGTGTCAACTCTCCTTGCACCACAATGTCTATGTAGAGAATGAAGCTTCCGCCAAGAGTTACGTCTGCAGACATCCAAATGCGGATCCCAGCAAGTTCATGAGCGCAAACTCCCCTAACTACAGCAACTACTCCAACAAGAACACCACCCCAGCAACACTTGCACCAGCACAAGCAGGCACCACCACTACTACTAGCAACACCAGTACCACCGGTGCCGCCGGTGCCACAAAACAAATGTGAAAACAGATGAAGATCAACGGCTGAAACATTCGGCCTGTCAACTTCGCTCTTCTTCGCTGCACGGAAGTGCACGTCGCAGTGCGTATCTAGACCTGGCGGCTTGGAGCTTAGATCTTAAAAGGGATGCAGCATGAAGCCCTTCGCCTGCATAGGAGTCACACATTGCGTAGACCGTCCAGCTGAAATCTCCAGGACGTGGCACCTCGGAAGGGCAGAAGAAGCGATATGGTTTCACTCCCTAGGGCGCTGTAGGGAATGGGGGCATGGATTAAAGGCATTATGTGAAGCCATTCCCTCATACTCTCCCGAAAGACTGACTAACCTGGAACCTCACAAAAAATCCTTTCTGAAATCAAAGCGGTCTACAAAGATCCGGCATTCGATGTTGAGTGTTACTTCAGGAGACTGCCGGGGGTGGCGCGGCTTCAGGGGTCCTGAAACCTGTCTTCAGACCAGCCAGGGTAGCAAGTGCGGGTAGTATCCCACCATTATTGGGAAGTTACCTGAGCCCAAGAAGCTACTAGGGCGCATCCCGCAAAAAGGAAATGCCCTGTGCGAACATACGCGACAGCAAACCATGCGGAACTTGAAGGAATAGGTGCGCTGCAGACCTATCTGTCATCAACTACAAACAGTATCTCTAGTTCATACAGCATCGAAACACCTGTGCCATTTCCTGTATAGTCTTGTCTTGCAATAAACCAGGGAATGTCTGAAAACAAGTCCTGCGTAACCATTTAGGGGAGCCCCCCTCATTCCTCTCATTCTCCCTTGGGTCCCTCATACACCCCAAACCCGAAAACCCCAAAACCTGTGAAAAGCCTGAACCCTTGAACAACTACATACTTGGACTCCGGCAACAAAGTTCACGGTGCTCTTGCAGGTGCGGCCGGTACCCAGCATCATGTCAGTGGCTATCATCCTGGCAGTTGGGCTTGGCAGGGTTTAGGGTGTTTTTGTTTGGGGGGAGGGAGGGGGGGTGGTTTAGGGTTCAGGGTTTAGGGTTTTGGGTTTAGGGTTTTTAGCTTTTGTAAGTTATGAGCCTTCAGGGGTGGCGAGCTGTGGGGTCAAAGGATTTCAGTGGTAAGGCGGGTCCGTTGATGTACCTACTGGTTCTTAGAAGGGATTAGGGGATTATACTATATATGGACTATATAGGAATCATAGTCCCTTATTCCCTACTATGAACTAGTGAGCTCAGGGTCTTGAAGTTGCAGGTTTTGGCCTGATGGCCTGGGTTCAAGGATTTAGGGAATCGGGGCTTCAGGGTCACTTCAAGGCCCGGAGGGCAGGCGACTAGAGTTTTAGAGAATTCGGGCTGTATTGGAGCTCTAGTCTTTTGACTCCGTAGAAGGGGGATATATAGGGGAGTATTATGGAGGTTATTAAGGGCGATACTAGCAGTCTAGATTATAGCTCATATGATATGGGTCCATGGGTGAAAGAGATATCATTTTGCCGGGAGGAAGGTTCCGATGATAAATTATTGACTCTTCGCCGCCTAGCTTCACGAAAAGCTGAGCCGTCTTTCTTCAAGATCTACTGCTGCCACGATATCCCCGGATGTCCCCGACCAGGAACCTGTAGGTAGATTTGAGACCTGCGGCCTGCCTCCGACCACGATTGTCGTAGACCAGCAGCCACCATTCCTCTAGAGTTGGGGATGGACCATGAAAACTGGGGGCTAGGTCTACATTAGGACCCCCCACCCTGTAATAGTGGTATAATAGGAATATAAGAGGACCCTAATACAATCCCTATTATCCCCTATAGTCACTACTACTGGGTGGGGGGTCCACCTAAGGTCTACAGAACAAACCAAGAGAACATCTTTATTGGACTGCTTCGGGAAGGCCGTCCTGACTGCCAGCAATCATCGTCAGCAGGGCTCATGTAATAGATTGTATTAATACAACTCTACGTCACTATAGTCACAGTAAGCCGTAAACCGACTGTTATCGCCAAGCTTGGAGCCCCAACCCTGAGGACTCCAAGCAAAAAAGGCTCGGCACAGATTCATGTATGATCCCAGTTTCCATATCATTTTCCATGTTCAAGGCCAAACTATGCTTTCCAGGCTTGGAGAAAAGCTTATGCCAAGTATACGGAAAGCCAAATCTGAGGGCTTCTTGCTTCCAGGGGAGCAGTAGCACAAATCGCAGGTTCAGGGCTGTGTCACCATGATCACTACTTCCCCAACGCCTCCACATACTCTAGCTGCATCATGGTATCATCACCTGACATAATCTATCATGGGCTGCTGCTCGCTCGCCTCGAACTTGGCTCCAGGGAACAAGGGCGCATGGACTGCACCCACACTCTCGTTCTCGTCCAGATTTGAGCGCGTGAGGGTGATCTGGCAAGTGCTTTCAGGGAAGGACCCTGAAGCTAGTAAGGGTTTGGATCTAGGATTCCTAACATGAGAAGCACGTAAACCTGTCAGTGACAAGAACTTGGCCAAAAACTAGCAGAGCACCGCGGACCTAAACCAAGGACTCCTGATACCACATAGGTGCCACGCCATCATTCCCGTAGCGTCCCATATAATGCCCAAATCAACTGTAGTTAATCCCTATAGCATCCAATCCTACTCTCCGTAGCATTCCTCTCTGATGCCTATCTAACCTCAAAAAAATTCTGAAGCCCTGGTTTGCATGTTCTTTTCCACTCGTTACTAAGCTGAAATCCCGAGAATCAAAACCCACAACCCTAAATAGTAGCTTCCATGTTCTTGTCCATTGTCCCTATGTAAACCCCTATAAATCATGTCCATATAATCGTTTCCATGTGATGGTCCATTATGTGGTAATGGCCTTGTCGAAGCAGTACCAAAACTTGGTTGGCCTTTGGAACCTTTTGAAAAATGCTAGTATATAGGGTCCTTCTGAAACCAATTAGGGAAAATATTTAAGTTTTTGAAAGGCCAACCCAGACCTAAACCCTAAACCCTGAACCCTAAACCCTAAACCCTAAACCCCAAACCCCAACCCAGAAAAAGGCCCTTTCAAGGAGCAGGGCCCAGCAGCCGCCTTGAGGCTCGCGAGATCGCCCTCTGCCATGTCTGGCTCGTCGTTAACCTGCAGACAAAGGCCAAAACAGCCTTAAATGGGGGTTTCCCAAAATTAGGGGTACCATTTTGGGGGTACCAACAATAAGGATTATACTATTTTGGGGTCTATATTGGGTTCCCCCTATTTAGGGAAACTACCAAATGAGCCATAATCTAAACCCCTTAAAGGGGGAGTTTATATGGGGGACTACTGAGTACTGTAGGGGTTGTTAAGGGGGATACTAGGAGTTTAGACCATACCTCAAATGAGCTACAGTCCATATTTCCCAAGTGAGTAATGGACATGGGTAATTAATAGGGAATATATTAGGGAATATACTAAACTATGTGCAAGGCCAAAACAACAGCAAGTGGTAATGGCGAGAGTGACGACGCCAAAATGCTGTAATTCACTTAAGGCTGAAAGGGTTCTCTCCTGTATCCTTAGAGCAGAAGCGGCAGAAGTGGAGGCAGCGGCAGCGGCGGCAGTCACAACCACAAAGACAACCAGAATGCGAAGAACAACACAAGTACTCGAGCTTGGTCATCCTGAGGAGTTTAACCGGAGAACATTAATACCGTAGAACATTAATACCGTAGAACATGTCGGTGCCCCCAGCCTCTACAACATAGCTGAGCTCCACTAAGGGCGCATGTCTGCAGAAGGCTTGGATGTCCAAGACCTGGCATAGGACAGATGCCTTCTGGGTGTGCTATGACAAGGCCTACATTGTTCGGGGGTAAATTAGCGGGGCCCCTGTTTTTAAGTTTTTCCGAATTACTATATTCCTTACAATCACTCTTGCTACTGTCAGCATATTGCCTGCCACCGCCTGTGACACCGCTGCTGCTGCTGCTGCTGCTGCTGCTGCTGATACTGCTGCCGCCGTCGCTGCTGCTGTTACGATGGGCCATCCTATCCATCATTTTCACTATGACTACAAAAACTTCTAAGCTATTGCGCTTCTCTTGCCTTCTACTACTTGTACCATCCTTACCGTCAAGCCGGAAAGAAGCAAACCCGCAGAGAGAGACAGAGAGAGAGAGAGAGAGAGATAGAGAGAGAGAGAGAGACAGAGTGAGAGTGAGAGAGAGAGAGAGAGAGAGGGAGGGAGGGAGCGAGAGAGAAGGAGAAAAGCCCTGATCCCTAAAGCCGAAGCCCTCGATCCCTCTTGCTATCATGAGGTCCTATGCTGCCGGCTACACCTGCTCAGGTGAGAAGTTGCCGATTTTACGGAGCAGCGCGGGCTCGCCGCCTGAATTTACAACCTGTCCACGGAGCATTTGAAGGCTTGAAGGGGAGGCGGGTTGGGTTGGGGATTTAGGGTCAACCATGAATTACGGTGTAAAGTTTAGACTTAGCATTTGAGGGTGCAGTGCAGGGATCAAGGTTTAGGTTTCCAGGGCGGACGGGAATTTCCGCAAGTTCAACGACTGGCTGGAAGTGGAACTGCAGTATCTCAGCAGGCCAAATCATCGTGGATCTCCATGCCTCGATTGGTGGTATGTGGAAGCTACGATTTATGGAGAACAAGAAATGTGTTGCTCTCCCTTTGGAGCTTTGCGTCAATGAAAAGGCCACAGCCCAGCTGTCAAAGATAAAACCTGTTTCATAGCGAGAGACAGAGCCAGTTTGGAGCATTCCGTTTACTCGTTTTGCAAATGCAATCTGCTACTACCCTTGGTGGACCAAGAAACAGGTGTAGGCAGTAGCATATGGCTCCGTACAACCATGTTCCCCCCCACAACCATGCCCCATCCACGCTCCTCTCGCAGTGTCGGAGCATTGCTGGGGGCTGACCTGCTTCAAAGGAGATAAGTGGGTCAGGGCGGTCAGGGCGAAATTCATCTTTGCCAATGGTTTCCTTTGGGCTTCTGATTTTCCTTTCAGCCGATGCTGCGAATTAGAACGCAAGTTGCCTTTTATCTGAGCATCCACAAAAATTCTGACCCTGCAAGTCAAAGCTACTGGGAGCTCCTGGGGCAACAGGCCTACGGGTCTTGCCAGCAGAAATTAGGTGCACTCCGGATTGCCAGACCCACCAGACCCAGGCCTCACATGGGGAAGCTGCAGCAGAGGCGAGTCATTGAAATCCATCGCCTGCAAATGTCCGGCATGTCGTGGGCGCCAATGAGTCTTCGACAGGCATGGGCGACGAGAAGCCGCAGCTAGCAAAGCATGAGCGTCTCCGACTCCAATTTCAATATCACGCAGACACGTCATAGTCGTGAGTATTATCACTAGCAGTATAAACATGCTGCAGATGGCTCATCAGTCCTCAGTTGTCCTTGACTTCGAAACTGATGAGTTGGAGCCGTATTGAAGGTAACACTGACTTTGCTGCACTGGGAACCCCACTGCAAGTCACTTTTGGTCTTCGTGTTGCTCGGGTAACCCCTGCAATAATTCTCAGCTCAACATGCATCATGATCTGAAAGTGGCCTTTCTTTTCCCCACCCACCAGATATTGGAACAGAGCCCTCTTAAGATTTGTGTGTACGGTTTTGCGATGCGTGGAGCCCGAAGACGCACACGCTTAAGATTTGTGTGTAGACCCCTTGCTGGCACCAAAGAGCGAGTATGGTCCCTGGGCCTGAACTAAGCAGCGCTGAAACTTGATGCAGCTGCGGACAACATCCACGAAGCCTGAAACGAAAAGCTGGTGTAAAGGGGATGGGCCTCCCCGCTCAAAAAAGGCTAGAACATGGGGTTTGGGGTGTTTCCTCCGGGCTTTACCATCTTCTGTTTAGCTAGAAATGGAGCGAAGGATTTGCCGGTGACTCTTGTAGGTGGCCCGGGGAATACGTGCACACCTTTCCAACCCTTGTCACCCTAAGCCCACATGTCATTTCCTAGTTTGTTGAGCTTCTACCGCCAGGCTTCCGAAGAAGCCTAACAGGAGTCTGGATTTTAACTATGTTTCATTCCTTGCAAAGCACAAGCCCTGGTGCGTCCACTTCCTAAGACTGAGGCTTCCATGACCTGCGAAATGCGCACATCTTGCCAAATCTCGCCATCAGGCCCACTTGCCTTCATACGTTACATTCTCTTGCATAAGAATAATTACCTACCTGATATGTGTTTGCCTGAGAAAGGGGTGATCATGGCGAAGGCAGGGATCCCCTCTTTGGCATTTCTACGATTGATCCAGATCAGGCAGTTACGAAAAAGACTTGTGCCTCCTACAAGGACCCTGAATGTTTTCTCCAGCTTTCTAGATGAACACCCCAAGGCCTACACGTCACACAATCCGACTGAATACCTGTAATATCCTGAGTCGCCCGCTTGAAAATCTCAACTGCCCGAGATCTGGGGCTGAGACCAGACCGATCACCCTCACCCTGGGCAGCGATGGAAATCATGGCCTGGATTTCCATGTCGCAGGTTTGGCATTTAGGGTTAGGACGTGGCCTGAAAATGTGGCTTAAGCAAAAAACCAAACGAAAGCTAAACAAAAGGAAAAAAACACTGCGCTAACAAGTAGCTTCATTACATTTGGTGCGCCCTTTGGGAACTTCTACTTGACTTTAATTCTGCTCAACCTGAGCTTACCCTGTCTCCATGTCCTGTTCATCCGGGTACCAGGTTGAGCCGAACCGGAATTTACCCTTTCCCACCGAAAAGATTCAAACAGCAGCTTAAAAAGGTCGAACAAGAAAAATGAAAGCCCACTGAAACTGAAGTAGATTTTCTGAAGCTTTCAACTTGGCGTTCATTTAGCCTTTCCTTGACTTTGTCTATATCGCTTTAGCTGCTTCAATTTGCACATCTGGCCCCATCTCAGCTTGACTGCCGTTTCTCTGTAGTTTCCTTTAAACAAAACAGATCAGCTTTCGTCTGGGCGGTGGACGTCGTTTGAGTCTTCTATAGGGCCTTCTTCCAACTGCAAACTGCAAGCCCACAAAAGCCAAATGTGTGGTTTCCAAAATTCCAGATGGGACCCCTAAACTGCACCATCCAGTCAGAAAGCCCTCCGGCCAGGCCAGGAAATCGTAGCTCTTTGCATATTCGTCTTTTGAGGTTGAGGGATTAGGTTTTAGGGTGCCGTGGACCCTGCTTAGGAAACTAATGGGGGTTCAGTGCATAGAAGCTTTATGTTTGAAAGTGTGCTCCATGGGGATGACCATAGGAACTATCTGGGTTCAAGTCTTGGAGCAAAAAAATGCTCTTTAAAAAGATTGGGTTTTGTTAGTTCAACCCCTTTGGCCTTTTCTGTGGCCAAGCTCCAGATAGTTTGCGCAGAAAAAACCAGTGGTCAGTTCCTGGTTACATAGGGATTACATGAGGTTATATTTGGAGACATAACTGGATTACGTAAGGCCAAATAGCGCTGTAACCCTACTAGAGAAGAATGAAATGGAACATTGCAAATGACATGGAACTGGGGCTTGTATAGAAGATTATGGGCACAAAGTGGACTGCAAGAGGAGCAGAAATTCATCTGAAGAAACCTCAGCCCGCTCCCCCACCCACCTTGCAGTGTAGTGGGATGGAACCAAACACTGCCGTGAACTGCGAAAATCTTGAAACCTTGTCCTCTTCCGTGCTTGGGGAACAGAGCCCAGAGGCCCTCAAGCATGTTGCTCCTGGTTTGGGTCTACAACGCCCGCGCTGAAACATGTAACTTACCTGAACCCATGACGGCCTGCAGAGCTGACCGCAAGTGGTTCCTGTCAGCACCAGACTAACCCTACCAGCTAAACCCCCAACCCTAGACTCCACATCTATGTAACCCTCCATTTCCAGAAGCTGGTCATTACGGTGCTGAGGCCAGCACCCTGCCTATCTTCGGGACATGCATCAGCCGCCCAGTCAATTCAACCTGAAGCTGCAGCAGATTGGTAACTAGGAGAGGGCGTTGCCTGTCTGGAACTGTGTAGTTTTGCCAGGAACCTTTCGAGGACCTCCTATGAAAACTCACACTGCGGCGCCTAGATCATGTACTAGCTGAAGCAAAGACACGAAAAACACTACTTCCCACTACTGCAAACAATCACATTTACGCCATGACACTGACCAGCTGATTATATTAGGTCCGTCTAAAAAGAAGTCCCCTCCTTGTTGCCAGTACTATCCCTGTGTCTTCCTGCTTCTCATGAGCCGTATCGTGCTTCATCTCGTCCTCGGTCCCTCTGCTAATATGACTTGAAAATTTGCAAGTTGTGCAATAACCTCCTGTGGATGGGGCAAATAGCAAAGCACCGCTTTAAAGGAAGGCAAACCAAAAGCGATCCTGGTACTAGCAAGTGTGCTGATACGTACAGTTCCCCTGTTTTCCTCCAAGCTCTTGATTCTAGGGACCCCCCGAAAAGGGGCTTGGGGAAAGATTTGGGTGGCCTTTGTTGTCCCTAGATAAGGATCCTACACTTTGGAGGGGGAATGTGTGATTCAGTCAAGCTGGGCTGAACGGCTTCCAGCAGACTACAACGACAAGGGTATGCAAGCGTAAGAGAAGCTGTGCCTCAGCACTCCAACAAAGCGGACTCCCTCATATGAGCTACTGTCTAAACTCCTAGTATCCGCCTTAATGGCCCCTATAGTAGTCCCCTATATAACCCCCTATATAGCCCCAATAAGGAGTTTAGATTATGGTTCATATGGCCGCCCTTGAAAGATGCTTCTCAGCCGTCGCGTCCCTACAGGCGCTAGATGAGCTAAGCAAAATCATGTCACCCCAGAAGCGTGAGACCCGGAACTCATCACCTTTGACGAATTTACCCCAGGAGCTTATCCCTGAAACCCCAATACTCGTGAGACATGTTTCCCCTTGACACCAAGCCTGCACGGCAGGAGGCATATGCCTTGCCAGCTTCCCAGTGTCACAGGAAGACATGGGGTTCTACAGGGGCTTCACTGTAGTCTCCTCAGACCTTGAAAAATGGTACATGTGATGATTCCTTGGGGTTATACTATATAAAACGTTAAATATAATTGCTAAGGAGACTACAGTTCATGAGGGATATGTAAGCAAGACTACATGTGTTCAAGGGGACACATGAAGCAAATGTCTAGGCGACCTCACATAGATTAGTAGAGGATTGGTTGCAGGACATCCTGATGACTACAAGTGGAACCTCTAGGAGCTGCTACTAGCAGGACTTCTGCTACCACTCGTACTCCTCGTACTTACTACTACGTGGTAATAGCGGTGCCGTCGCAATAGGGGACACGTGCGGTAAGACCTTAAGAGCTAGCAGCCGTAGTGCTCCTCAAAATCAAAGTTCGGCAAGGCCACAGGCCAGTTGGAAAGTCTCCTCAACCCAAATCCTGTAAAACCAGGTAACTTTAAACACAAATACCATCTCAAGCTCCCCTGGAGCCCAGGAAGAAAACCTCACCTCTGGCTGTTTATTGGGCTTCAAGTAAGTAGAAATCAATGACATCATTCACAGGCCGTCCTCTCCCGGTAAGCCCCTGCCATGCAAGCAAGTTGCGGATGCAAACGCCACATGTGGGCCCAGATCAGCGCCGCGCCGCGCCGAACAGGGGGGTCGCTGAAGGAGCAAGGTATCCTGGAGCTTGGGGGATAAGGTGGATGGAGTACATCTAGCGCTGCTTAGCCACTGTTTAGGGACCCCGAAGCTACTGAAATCTCGCTGGACATCTGGCCGTGTCCAAATTTCAACCTTTCCGGGTTCAGGGCTTTGATTTGGTCATCCATGGTTTGATCCCTAGAAGTTAAAGTGCAGTTTCAGGCTTCAATCTTTTGAGGACGCGTGCCATATCCTGGTAAGGACACCGCCAGGCTCCCCCACGCAGTCTTGGCCTCATTTGAGCTATAAACTCCTAAACGGGGGTTATATAGGGGTTTACATAGGGGAGTATCGTAAGGGTTATTAAGGGGGATACTAGTAGTTTAGACTATACCTCGTTTGGCCTGTATTGTGTGCGGAGTCCTGGGGTGGGACACGCTTCTGTCGATGTTAAAGTTGGAGGATTGAACAATTTGTTCGGGATGCCGGATTATTTGTGTTACAGGCTAAGGGCTTAACGCCCGGCACGCAACGGCTTGGGGACTCAGGGATTGTTGACTCCTTGCCGTAGTATAGTAGTTAGACACAGCTCAACAACTCTTCAACCCAAACTGATGCTTTTGGAGAAAGCAAACTCCAACTGCATCTTTTTGGACAGGCAAAGTCTTTTCGCAGTTCCCTACATGCAGTATGAGTATGTGGCACCCAACCCTAAGCCTTAGATCCTACAGTCCCTACACTGCGCCTTGATCCAAGACCACTGCCGGAGCCTGAATACCACTAAATAGAAACTACTGCAGTATATTGGGGTTCTATAGGAATAATGAAAAGTAATATGGAAACTACTATCATATATTGCGGTTATATAGGAATCATGGAAAGTAAAATTGAAACTACTTTAGTTTTATAAATTACCACTTCCAAACAACTCAGACCCTAAGCTTAGGGCCTAAATCCCCGAATCTAGACAGTACTAGTTCTTGACATTTAGGCTTCCGCGTGTTACCACTGCAGCAAGCAGTTGGGTCCTGGGTTCAGCAGGGGCCAGCATGGACAGCGGGAAGACTTTTGTCTGCACCTGTAGCTAGGAGACAACACCAAAAACACAACGAGTTTCAGTGAGTTCATGGCTTAGTTGCAGCGTCTGAGGTTTCAAGTTTGGGGCTGAAGGGCTCATGCTCTTCAAAGAGGCTCGGCTATACAACTCCTGACTCCAGGTATCGACCCCCAGCGCTCCTCTAATAATCCCCATGTATCCCCTGCGTCCTTAAGGGAAGCAGGTTGGCTTCTACATAGGTTCCGTCTCATTCCTGAGGATGACCCTTGTGCCTGCACCCAGTAGGAGGTCTGTTAGAACTGGCGTCCCTTCTTTTGGGGGGTCTCTGCCGGAAGCATACTACATTTTGGCGGGTATACAAGGGGACCATCTAAGTTGAAACATAGAATCTGCTTGAGCATAGGGTCGTCCACAGATTGCGTTCAGCTTTATGCGTCAGCTGGCTGCCGCAATGCAATCCTCTTACCACTCGGGCTGGCGAATTTGGAGTTGGGAAAAGCCGCCTTGCCCGATTCTCCTGTGATGGAGTCAGGCATGCTGTGGGAAGAAAACCCCTCTCAAGAACAACCCCATAAGCATTGAGCTTTGGGTGCCCAACTTTGCGAACCTTAGAATAATCTTGTTGTACTGCGTAGTCTGGAGCAAAGCTATGGACGCCCCTCAGTAGGCAGATTCACCCAATAATACTTCGTGAAGGATACAGTACACATGAACCAACGCAACATCACGGGAAATTCAAAGGAGAATGTCAGAGAAACCAAAGGAACACTGCAGGAAAATCGCAGAGAAATCACAGCAAAATCACAGAACAATCACGGCAGCATGACAGGAAAACCGCAGAACAATCACTGCAACACCATAGGAGAATCACAGGAAAGTCACACCGAATTCACAAGAAAAGCACAGGCATATCACAGAGAATCAGTGGAAAATCGCAGAAAAACACAGCCTAACATTTCACTCATAGAAAAAGCACGGCAACCCTCACAGCCCACATCACAGCCAGAATCACAGAAAGAAATATTCAACGTATTTCCAAAATCATGTCAGGGAATTCATAACTGTCATAACTTTCGCCTAAAAGGAAACCACAGCGTGTGACCTCTGATGCAGAAACAGCACAGCACAATACAAAACGGCCGTGGTAGGAGTCCAAGTCACTGGGATGAGGGCACTTCTGCAGAACATCGCTACCACGAGTAGCATGTCAAGGCATCAGAAAAGCCGAGGGGGGTAGCAGAGGAGCAAAAGGGGGACGACAGGCATGGCAAGCATGGCAAGAATGAACCCTGCATATTCCTATATCCATTTGGGGGGTTGTCAAAATTATGGTCCCTTTTTGGGTCCCCTAAATTATGCCCCGTATTAGGCCCCGTATTATAATAGGGACCCAAAAAGGGACCATAATTTTGACAATCCCTCATTTGAAGGGGTCCTGTATATGAACTTATGGCGACCTATGTTTCTCATGGTCTCGCACAATGCCCTAGCAGGGCAACATCTGCCTCGGCCATCGTCTGCGGCGGCCGATCTGGCGGCCACACCTCTTCTTGTTGGCAATACGTCAGTCATGCCTGATCACTCCACTACTGATTTGAAGATGAGAAGTTCGGCAAGCTTGCTAGAAAACCCAAACTGCAATCCGTATGCCCGATGAAGCTTCTTCTCATATTTAGGTAAGAGCTACAAGGCTTGGAGAACGTAAGCATTCAAGAAACCCTTTCCAACTCTACGACATCATAGAGCTGTCACAGTTCCAGCCAGACACAAAGTGCCTTCATTTAACTTGTGGCGAATTCTCGACCCTAGAGAGTACATAAAGGGACCCCTAACTTTGGCACAGATGTTTTCATGTTCACACGGACAACTAAATCATGGAGATGCTGCTGGATGACCCGTGTCATCGAAATCGTCAGAAACATTGCAGCCGCAGGCTCATGATAACATTTCCTTTGCATCGGGGCAAAACCTCGTGCAGGGGAGGCGTACTTATAAGCCTGATCCTGAAAGCCTAGGTTCTGTAGCTCCGAACACAGAGTAGCAGGAAGAAGAAGCAGCGGTAAGCATGCCAATGAAAAAAGGTATCCCTTCAAAGCAGGGCATCTAATGCAATCACAGCCATTAACTCCATGATGGCTTGAGTGAAACATGGAGACATCGTGGCAGCCATGAGGCAAGTGATACTGCACGCTCATGCTAATATGGCACTAATGTTTAACTATCACAGTTGCAGCTGGATGTTGGTACTCCTAGTTACGCAACATTGTAATAACAACATTAGTGTCACTGGAAAGTCCTGCTAGAAAATGGAAGGAACCGCCGCCTCCACCTCACATCGCCCGTCAGGGCCTCTGCAGACTGAGATATGCCCAAAGGCATCTGAGCTACTACGATACCTGCTGCTGCTATTCCGAGTATTACGACTACGACTGTGACTACAACTACAGCTATGGCTACCACCACTACCCACTAGGCAAACAGCTGCTACCAACCGCTGCTGCAGAAGGACTTTGGCTTAAGGCGTTTGACTCTTTCGCCGGCACTTCCAAGCGGATTCCATGTACCCACTCACAGCTGGACTCTGTATATCAGGGCACCGAATGCCTCTCAAGCTTTCCCATATTTTACCGGGATTAAATCATTCAACATGAAGTTGCTTTCGCTGGTTTTCCTGGGCTGCAGGCATGGATTCAACATCCGAATTGATAATCTCATTGACCATAATCTGTTTCAAGCGTTCGGATCATGCAACTCCCTCTGGTGCCACCAGTGCTGTGGGACAAAACTGCCCCTCACATCATGATCGGGGGGATGACCAGCAAGGCCAAAGTGGAAGTGAACCCGCATCACAGCAGTACGAGCTCCAGAAAATCCGATGGCAACAGCAGCCCCGCCTCTATTTCGAAGAACGCCTCTTCGACCCTTCCTCAGAACAAGCAGAGTGAGACATCCTGCTCAAGCGGGCCCAAGTGGAGGTTTCTCCAAACTTTCCTATCCTGGAGAGAGTTAATCCTATCTAGTCCCCATTAATCTCTTTTTTAGGAAGCCCCATGTGAAGAGCGAGTCTAAAGAATCACGCTCCTGTTACTGATTCTTTGTAGGAAATACGGGAACATGACCCCTTTACACTATATTCTTATTACCTACTAGCGCGGTTCCTGATGTCCCAACAAACGTGGAACCATGCTCTCGAGGAATCCCCTCGACATCGTATCAAAACCTGAAAACTAAACCGAAATCGGAATCCCTAAATGCTATACCCTACACGCTCATAACTTGGAGGTTCAAGCTAGATATCAAGGGGTTACAAGCATCCCAGAAAAGGCTGGACCTGGAATCCTAACTATAATCGTCTTGGTTGTAGCCCATCTATCAACCAACAAGTCCCACAAAACCCCAAGTATCTATCTACCCCAAGACGTCCCAAAATGGGGCAGGTCCCAAAAATTCGGTGTGCCCTTTTTCAGGGTCGCGATAAGAAGTGCTTGCATATGTAGGGGGGAACCCTTTTTTTGGAAATTCTCAAATAGACCCCGCAGAACTTGGCTCAAAACTCCTCCCCGCTGCCCGTGGCCTCGTTCCGAGCACGCGAGGCTCTCACTTGGGCGGTTGTCATGTGCCAGAACTTTGAAAAAGGTTGCCGAAGTTGGGTTACGTAGGTTTATAGTGGGTAAAGGGCTGGCTTGGGTTTTAAAGCTTAGGCTCACCGATTTTGAAAAACATTCTTACACGTGAAACCAAACTCAACTCACATCCCTACTACTTCAAACCTTCGAGCATCCGGGCCTTGACAAACTGGATAACCGAACCAGGGAGCAGCGGTTCTGGGCTGCGCTGGCACATCGCCTGATGGGCTTGCAGCGTGAGGTTCATCAATACCCTTCATTGGCAGTGGAGACTGTCGGCGCTTAATAAATATGGTAAGATATGGTTCTGTAGGAAATCGGATCCACATGACCGCTTTTCTCACCTTAGCACTGGGATTCACAGAAAGAACCACGACAGGCAGTCCCCTTGATTTGCGATTGCTCCGTAGCTGCATATGGAGTTTGTCTCTGCAGCAGGTCCAAACCTTGGGCTCAGAAGAGATCAATCATTTCGCGTTTGCTCCTGGCAATGGCAGTTCTTCTGCAGCATTTTGCCTTTGGAGCGCTTGATCCCTCCCACACCCAAGCAAACCCTACTTCAACCCTGCAATTGGCAAGGTAAAACCTGTAAACCCGACTGCAGATGACAGTCCCAAACCGGCCCATACCCCGAACACATCTTACAGAACACCATTGTCCCTAAACCCGAAACCCTGGATCTGCGCCTAAACCCCCAAACCTTGAATCTACACCCTAAAACCTAAACCTTCCTTCAACCGGCCTCAACCATCGGGCTAAGATCTGCGCAGATCTGCCGACGAGACTGCGACCAATCATGGAGAAGAAGCATCCAGGGTTTAGGGCTTGCTGATGCAAGGTTCACTCTGAATTCTCTGAAGCTTAGGGATTTATGGAGTTTAGGGATGAGGGGTGTAGGGTTCCTATGGGGTTCCGCCGAAGTTGTTTTTACTCTGTGGTCCGCAGTCTTGCGGATACTACTTAGTATAGAGCCTGGCATCATGTTGGGGTTGAAAACAGGACAATTGCAATACTCAGGGGGATATGATCGGGCCCTAGTTTTGGAAATTTCCGCTTCGGTAAGGATTCTGAGAGATTGATAGATCCTGCAAAGACTTGCGCATCAGGACTGGGAAGATTTGCATAGTACAAGGTTGATCAGAATGAGATCAGGAGTCACTAATATGGATTTGTTCAGGACCGTAAACCCCGTTCATGTTCATTTTTCTGGGGATTTTCTTGCATCTTGCATCTTGCATCTCCTTTTGGGCAGAGCCTTTGGGGGTTGCTGTACGGTACCACCCAGGAGTTCAGGTCCAGAATTGCTGATTTTAACAGTCTCTAAGGCTAAGCCACACCTTGGGCTGAGTACCCTTGTAGGCTCACGTCCGTAGAGGTACTATTTGACTAGAGCTAAGATGGGATGGACACGGATCAAATCCAACGAATGGAAATGCGTTCCTTTCCTGAGCCAAAATGCATGCTGGATTTGAACCCCCGGGGGCTTTTGTCTCAGCAAAAGGTTCAGGATTGTGGGTTTGGTGTTGGCTGGGGTTGGCGTTTTTCAGCTACCAGAGAATGGGTCTCATGAGCGTGTCACAAAGCTCATTGCCCTCAACTGTACCGAGCCTTCAAGGAATCCTTCACACAACACTCCTCTAGTCCGCGTGAAATAGATGGACTGTTTATGAAGAAGGGAGCATATGGTGAACTACGCCCATCCTATTCCCGGACCACCATACCCTCCAGCACACCTCTACCGAGGCGGCGAAAAGGCCAGGCATGTCCTGGTCAACTACCTGCACCGAGCTCAAAGCACATAAACTTACCCAGCATCCCTCACAGACAGTTACTAGTTATTTGGAACTATTTTAAACCTTGTTTCGGGGTGGGGTGGGGTGTTACAGCAATTTTGCAGGCAGACCATGCAAGCTTTGAAGCAATGGAAGACATGGAAGACGTGGGCCGATGTGGGCTTTATGGCTTGATGCACTGATTCTGTCCGCACAACTAGGAGACTCGAAATTTGGGTCCTCGCAGCGGATCCGAACAATCTTGCAGATCACTAGTCAAAAACCACAGGCGTCCCGGTATCAGGGGATGATTATTAAGGTAGGGACATATATATATATATCATACTATACTATATTGTATTATAGTATAGTATATTATAATATAATATATTATAGTATTATATTATAGTATATTATATATTCTATTATATATATTTTTTTGAGACATGGCCAAGCTGGACGGTGGGATGGGAAAGCGGCTTCCAGCCTCGATGTCGATGCAGGAGTGAAAAATCTTCAGCGTTTCCCCGCAGACGCCGTTGCTGGAGATGTTTGAACCCCTGAGGGCTGTGCAGCCAAACAGGTGAACTTCCCAAAATTTTGATGATGGGAGCATGACCTAATTTAAGGTTGTTGTGGGGACGCCAAGAAACGGTCTTTGAGGGCATAGGGCATATGGCTCGCCTGCGACAAACCCCAAATTTTTGTGAGCGCACGGGCAAAAAGCTTCAGAGAGCTCCCAACAACCCAGGCTCTACTCTTCATCTTCTGCCACCCTGAGCTCTCATTGTCCCGTCCGACCAGCCGGGCCCCTGTATCACCCTTTGCTCTCTCTCTCTCTCTCTCTCGCTCCCTCTCGGTCCCTTCCTCCTCTTCTTCTAGGGGCTAGACAGGACCCTGAGGCCGTGTTGGGTTTGAATTCCAAGCCCTTGCATGTCCAGGCTTGTTTGGTCATCCAGGGAGGCCTGGAGTGCTACACAGAAGGATTCCGCCAACGGCCAGGATGACCGAAATTACATACTAACATATACTAACAGACTGAGCATGAGGTTGCACCACATAGAGCTCCCCCGTTGGTGGTCTCCTTTGAGTTTCCCCTCGTTTCTTCTTCTATGAAGGTCAGACTTTCGTCCTCACATCTCAAACCCAGTTGGAGGCACGAAGATACTCACGGGGTCTTGCTGAAACCATGGTGATGAGCCCCCTAACACAGCGTGCAGTTCACACACCCTCTGAAAAGGTCATTGTTATCGCAAGCTTCAACCGGCCGCAAAGAAGAAACGCTACATGCTTGAAAAAGTTAACATAGCTGCAGGCGATCAGATCTGGCTAATTGCTTGGTCACTTCTGTGCTCCCCTTCAAGTCGGCTGGTTCACTCCCTAGACTCTCTCTCTTAGGAGCGCGCCGGCGTCTAAACAAGCTCTATCCTTCGCTTTGGCTTTCGCTTAGGGGCGTTGTGCTTACGCACAGGCCTAAGGCCGCCCCCTCGTTTCTCTCCCTTCTTGTAGTGAAAGTTAGGGGTTCCGCGAAGTGGCTTTATCATACCAAAGAGGCAGATCATAATAACCAGTCTTACAACAGGATCAACATTACGGGCTCCACTTCAATCATGTCCCCGCTACCGTACGCATTAGCTCCACAAAGGTATTTGTTGATTCCCCCACTACCATTGCAAGAGCCGTTCACATAAAGAAAGACATAACCTAGTTGCAGCAGTTCCCCAAGTATGACCAATGATCACATGAGTTGCGGGCTATGCCTCTGAATTTCGGTCTTCTGGAATAAGTCTGTTCTACTACAGTTTCGAATCATGGCTCCACCCTCAGTTGGGCTCCTTCCTGGCTTCACTTCTTGTTTGACACCTTGGTTCTCCTCAGTTTCCGCTGCGTTGCTTGTGACGTCCCGGAAAGCTCGGGCAGTCAAAAAACATACTTCAATTGACGGCCTCCGCAAGGCTGTTGCTCGCAGACCTCACACTTCTACGTAGACTTCTGGGTTGTTTCAATAACTTGCAGCCCAGTAGTCGCGGCCTCGGCTCCAGGACACATTCTGATTTCAGCCTTGCTGCTTTCGCTCTTGCCTCTCTCCCCTGGTTTCTCCCCCAGCAGTGGGTCGGCTCCGCAAAGCCCATCCCCCAAACATGCCCGCTCTCCCAGCGAAGGAGGTTTGGAAACATGATGAGGGAGGGATGCCCCGTACGCGGACACTGCTCCAAGGGCTTCCCCCGCTGCGATTCTTTTTGTAACCCGTTGTGCCGCGTGTTCTCATCGGGCGTTGATCCTTTATCAAGTTGCTAATCCCCCTTCAATTTGGTCCCTTATCAAATTTTGTTGATCCCTACCAATTTCTATCCTTGTGAAACTTGTTGTTGATTAACTCCGGCTATGATCCCACTGCTCGAAGTTTGGTAGGAGCTGCCGGGTCAGGATATAATAACTGCTCTATGACATGAAGGTGATGCGGAAAACCAAGTTGGACGAGCAATATAACATCTGGGCCTCTTTTGGGGGGAGGGTGAGTGCATCTGGGGCTGGACCTGTAAACATCCATGAAAAACAGAAGCTTTGTAAACCCAGCCAATCGACCTTTCAAACCAAGACTGAGCCTAACCCTAAACCCTAAACCCTAAACCCTGAACCCCTTACCAAAGAGATTAAGAAGGAAGCCCCACACCACATAAAAAAAGGTCCTGGCCTCAAGCAGCAGCAAACTATGGAGAAGGGCACCACAAAGAGCGCCGCGAAAAAGACGCACAAAGTGCGGATCTGGTTCTCCTGTTCCAGGGTTGTTGGGTTCAGGGCTAAGGGGAAGCAAATTGTGGACGCTCTGCTTCTGTGGGTCTAGGCTTGAAGGTCTTCCCTGGCACCTCAGTGTTTCGACGGCTGACATGGTTAAGACTCCGACCTCCTCTGCCACAGTCACATGGAGTTTCTCAAGCGGGCGGGATTCTTACGGAACCCTGAATAATTCCATGGGGATTACAGCGCGATTCTGGCAGTCCGTAATGGTGCCATGCCAAGAAAAATCGCCCCACATCTCAAAAAAGAACAAATGCGTGTTTGGTTTATGGAAGGGGGTGTCGCAATAATAAATGACTGGGACATGGGGTTGCACCTGGTAGTACAAGTAGTAGTACAAGTAGTACAAGTAGTACAAGTATAGTAGTGAAGTATGATATAGTATAGTGTGGTATAGTAAGGTAAAGTACAGTAAAGTAAGTATAGTATAGTCTATTCTGCAAGCATCTCAACCTAAATAACATTTCGCCGTTAAAAGCCTGAGATTAGTACATTTTCGGGCGGACAGCATTATTTTAGCCACCCCCTTTTCATTGCCGATGGAACTTGTTTAGGCCTTTTCGGGCTCCGAACTTGTTAGAAAGCACATGTAGTCTTCTGATTTTTTGGCTCGGCAACAATATGTCATTGCCACCCCCTTCATTTATTTACCTCGGATTCCAGAAGGATTGCTTGAAACAAAACCCAACAGACTGGAATGCTACCTGCGGGCACATCCTAAGAACATGCTAGCCTTATTCAAGTGTTAATGCGGACTTGCTGGAAGCAAGGCTCCTTCACCAAAAGCCCAGGATGAAGAGCAATCCCCATCTGGACAGAGCATGGGGTTGATGGTTAGATGGAGTAAGAAACGTTCGCCTCCGATTAGAACGTGATGCCTCCTAGGCAAAGATGGGGCATCCTCTAACCATGGCGAAGCTGAACAAAGCATTTCTTCGTTCAGCAAGAAGCTGCCCAAATGCTGGTATATTCTGCACACACGGAGGATATAGAGGGGTTTGTCTTGAAAGGGCCCTCGAAAAGCGGGTTCGACACGTAGCCACTTGCCTAAGAGCCATTGTTTGACGGCCGCCTGGCGCAGATGAGGAGCTTCACTGCCCCGAAGTTTGAGCAGCGACAATTCAACAACAGGCGGCTTTGGGCCCGATCTATACACGCTGAATATCGTCGACAACGCTCCTGTTCGCGGGAGACCCGTTTGATGTTGAGCATGTGCCAGAATCAAGGTGGATTTGGGGTGGGTTTTCAGCCAAGGATCTTATGATTCTGGGAGGGGATGGACCTGAATTCTGGCACATACCCATGTCAGAATTGCACGGCCAGTCTACGCCTCCTGCTAGAGCAACCTGCGCCTTTGTCTTCTGCAGTCGTTCAAGTGCCACTGGGCCCGACTAAGGCGCAGCACCCTCAAGAGAGAGCTGGAGCAAACAGATTCCTTGCCTTCAGCTCCCAGGTTTAATTATTGGCCAAGGCACTACTCAAAGGCGCCTCAGAGAAGTCTCTTGGCCCTCGCTACCTCAGCTTGGATTTGATATGCCAGGCCAGGATTGAAGGCACAGACGACAACATTCTTCAACAGCTGGAGCAGGTACTCACAGTGCCACCCGGAGACAAATTGATCCCTCGTCAGGATGTTGGAATAGCTTACCTTTCAAATTCTCAAGACATTGCTTGGAACCGCTGTCTAAACTCATCCTGACCATTTTCAAGAACCTCTGACACCCCAAATCCCCAAACCTTGTCGCAATTTAGCAGTAGATAAAACAATAATTTGCCCTCATCGGAATCCTTCCACATGAGCCCCGATCACAGCCAGAAGAACCCTACTTGCGAGGGGCAAAAAAATCACCAGAACGAAAATACCCTCAAGCCGTCAACCCTAAACTTGAGCCTAAACCTTAAGCACGATGTCCTCAACCCACAGAACAAAGCCCTCAGCCGTAAAGCCTCAACACCAAAGCAGGTCCCCTGCTGAGCGGGGTGTCTTCCCGCGGCTGTGACATGGGAGCCGAAGCCCAAATCTGCCAGGTGCCAGATGGCCTGCTAGCTTTGGGGAAGTAGGCTCTAAGATTCAGGGCTTAGGGCTCAGACTGCAGGGTGAGTTGAGGACTAGGGCTTGGCCTTTGCAGCCCGGATGGCTTTCGAAAGCCGGGGTCCGCATTTAGGGTGTATAGCAGGCATTCATAGGTTCGGGTGCGTGGCGAGCTGAAGTAATGTGTACCACTTCGGGTAGCACTATTTGGGTATTCCCAAAATTAGGGCGTCACTTTGGTACCCCTAAATATGAGGTGCCGTAATATAATCTTCGCAAAAGGGGCCGGAAATACCCAGCTGAGAACCGAGGTAGAGGATTCAGTGCTGGGGGTTCCGTTTGCCTCTAAACGGCCTTGGCCGGGCGTTCTTTCAAAGGATGCGCAAAGAAGGCACAAGTCATTTCCAAAGGAATTTGCCAAGATTCATGTTGGCCTTGCTTATGGGGTCATTTAGGGACAATGCAAAGGAAAATGGAAACTTTGGAAACTACCGTAGTATAATAGGGTAAATATTGAGGTTATAGAATGTTGCATTCTTCTGGTTTTTCACGGGCCCTTCAGATTCAATTTCTGCACCTTACCCTACATTGTGAGGCACATCCGACTATCAGAGCTGCCATTTTGGGAACCCATATGATGATCAACTACTGCATCTCGAAAGCATCCTTGGTAATTAGCTCTTGTCCTTGATATTGGCTGTGCAGCAATGAGCTTCCATCAGGGGGGTAATTTTTTCCAGGACCTTCTCAGCTTGGTTGCGAAGTTGCCCACAGGCCAGCAGGCTACTACAAGACAACGCCTCCGTGGCCTTCTGCATGCAGCAGCGCGCTGAAAACATCAGTAACCACTACCGGTCCTATTACAAACGTTGTTGCCATCAACTAGCGTACTACTTCTGGGCTCACCAAGAACTACTGTTCTTATCCCTGCGTTTTTGTTTCGACCTTGTTTAGGTTTGCACTCCATGGGGCCTGAAATGACCTCTACTAAGCGGCTTAGCCGCTACTGCTGCGGCAGCTGCAGCTGTGCGTCTTGCACCGAAGCCTAAGCCGTGCTTATTTACTATCTTGCACGGCTAAAATGTGGTGCACATATAGCAGAGACCCAACTACAATAAGGTGGGGAGAGCAGACAAGCAAAGACATGCGCACCTTCCGCAATCCTGCACTTGGCACGCTATTGGTTTGCCGGCGAATTCGACTGCCTCGGGAAGCATCCAGCATGACAAGAAGTACTTGGCTGACTGGTACAATCACGTCACCAGCAAGAGGTGCTAAAATTGAGGCGATAAGCAGCTGATACACCAGGAAAGCTGAGGGAAGAGTTTTGCACATCTCAAGTCACCAGTTACCCAATTCCTGTCTAGACCAAAATTCATGCGCTCTGCTCAAACTGGTGCCAAGACCTCAGGCATGCTCTCATTGCAACGAAACGTACACAGAATGAATGCGGACAAAATTCTCAAGTTACAAGAGGCCTCTATAACACCCCTATACCCTCAAAGACTCTCAAATTCTTGCAAGCCTTCACATCCCTGCGTAGACCTCTATCTCTGTCAAAGGCACACAATCTGCAGTTTCAGTTGTGGACTCGTCCATATCGGATTCATCCTCGCATGAAGCTACACAGCCTCACTCACCGACTCATGTGACAAAATGTTTGAAATTTGAAATTCAAGGCTTTGGGGATGTGATTCCCTTCGGAAAATGTCCAGATGATTCAGACCCAAGTCTGATAGACCTCCAGCTGCCACAGCGAACACTCAAGGATGTTAGAGCTAGCATCACCTGACTCCAAGTTTCTTTCCAGCAGTATGGAGTACTGTCCTCATCGTCAGGAACCTTCGCCTGAGCGCAGCTGCACAAGCTGAACAAGAGCCCAGCATGCAACACAGTCGTGTCCAAAGCAAGCGAGGTGACGTGCAGATTGCACGCCTGGAAGTAGGATTCTCTTGTGCGAAAGCCCGTAGCTCAGAAGCCCGCGAAACCCACAACTCACCCCTCTGATTCTAGCTACTCTTAAGTACTGCGCTATCCTTCTATGAACCAAGTTGCAGGAGGAAGCTCGTCCTCTTCGAGATCCAAGGTGCCTAAGTCAGCTGGCAGCGCTAATAACCCGGTTCTGAAGAAGGCCGTAGTGTGGGACTGCCTTCGGAGAAGCTGAACTACACGTCGCGTTGGGGACAGGGTCACATGGCCCGCCCACACAATGCACGAAGATTGGGGCCCGAGCCGCGTTCAAGCGCCTCGAGGAAATCCTCGTTGTAGACCTTCCACCAGGGCTGACAAGCCAAACCGTATCCTTTGGGCCTGATGGCTTTCCAGAAAAGGTCTCCGTTTTCTCGGGGTAAATCTTGGGACAGCTACAGAGGGCCCCGACACCTACACGTCTATCCGAAAGCTTCAGACCACAAGGGAGCTCTGCATTTGGAGGCATCGCCCCTCAGATGCCATGATAACTTCAGAAACAGCCAGGGCTCCCCAACAAGTCAGCCAATATTTACACGTGCGTCTTCCAAAGGGGCTGAGTAGGTAGAAGTTCCTTTAGGGCTGAGTGTAGTTGGTAGAACCGTCCGCATCCCTCGGCTACTTCTGTAAATGGTCCCCTAAGTCAATCAGCCCCTGAATGCTTCGGAGTCTCGGAAGGAAACTCGCAAGCTGAAACCCTGCTTAAATCTCCAATCTTGCCTAGGCTCCGGATCCTGGCCAAACCCCAACCCTAAATCCCGTAGCCGCAAGGGCCCCTGCAAATTTCCTGCCGCCCGTTGGCCAGGGAAAGCCACAGCCTGAGCCCAACAAATCCAGGCACCAGTTGCTCAAACAGGGCATTAGGGAGGGCTCTAAGTAGAATAGTCTTCGGGCGCAGGTTGTACCAGTTACAAGAGGAAGATACTAACAAATATCAGGCTTCCACATTCGGGTTGGGTTTGAGGGTGTGGGGTCACTGGATTTCGGGCTTGAGAGTTTGGGCCCAGGATTGTGCGGTCTGGGGCAAATGCACAAGTAGCTACAGAATGATCGCTACGCGCAGGCCATGCTAATCTCGAGAACCATATCTCCAATACGTTCAATCCTCAACGTAGACAGGACAACGTTAACAAAAATGCTGAATTGCAGAAGTGCACTCTTGCTTGAAAAAACGACCAGCAACCGTGCAGCTTTAACAAGGTGAGCGAGCATCAGGAGCAGGAAAGAAAGCACTGTAAAGGGATTATGATGGATTATGGCGCCTTAGACGCAGTGGCGTAAGGCTTGCTCCGGGAAATTCGCAGTTCCTGTTCTGATTGCAAGCTGCAACACTCTGCTCCCTTGTGTGTTGTTCGTGCTGAAGAAAGTCCCCACGTCAATAATGAATCACCCAGATGGTAGTTGTTCAAAATACATGGCCATAGTGTAGGTTCCCTGTTTGGCTACGATCCAGATAAACACTGGGCGAGACAACAGCAGAGCTAATCCTTGCTGCAGTAGATTCGCTCGCCGGCAGACTCCCAATATAACCCCAATATATACCCCTATATATATATATATATATACCCTATATAACCCCATTATAGTAGTTTCCACTTTCTTTTCCATTATCCCACCAGAGACTCCCCCCTATATAGGGATGATGGAAAATGAAATGGAAACTACTATGGTGTATTGGTTATATCAGGGTCATATTGGGGGTTATATTAGGGTTATATTGGGGGTTATATTAGGGCTATTTGGGGTTACATTAGAGTTATATTGGGGTTATATATCCCAAGCACACCCTAAAACCGAGCGTGGGATCGCGGCAGCCGATGTACTCCGCCTCAATGACGGTCTTAAACTGTGCCGGATCCAAGTTGGATGGCCTCAGTATTATTACTATTATTACTATTACTACGATTATTATTAGTACTACTATTACTATTATTACTGCATGTGGGGTACCAGAAGCCCTTAAGAGCCCGTTGTCCGGGTGCGTGCCCCCATGTCTGGCAGCCTTGGAAGTGGCTGGCCAGCTTGGGTGGTGAGTGGGCACAATGTCCAAGTAATAAGTAATAAGGGCCCTTGCAATTATTACTACTATTATGGCCTCAGTATACTATAGTAGCTGCCACTTTCTTTTCCATTATCCCCTATATAGCCCCTATATAACCCCTAAAAAACCCAGCAATGTGCTTCAGCCCTTCGCTGCATTCCTGTCTTTTGTTTTCCCCGGTCTCTGGGCAGTCAGAATTCTGGTCCTTTTACTGCCATAGGAAGACGTCTCAATTTTCAAGTGCAACTAGTGAGACATGCAGAAGTCCCTTAAATTTTCTACCTGGAAACTTTGTCTGCATGTAGCGTTAGTGGTAGTGGATTGTAGCAAGCCTTGTTCGTCCGCGTCCATCTGGAAATTTCTATTCTGCCCGCAATGTAGCACATTTGGTAGTGGTCCGGCATTTTGGGAGGTCTGACCTTTTCGGGGGATCTCACTTTGTAGAGGTACAGACCTTTCTGATCCTTGTAAACAAGCGCAGCCATATAGAAATATCAAGACGATGCATCCATGCATTGCGCACTCTCCAAATCTCCCCAACTCCAAGACTTTGGATAGAGGGACTTCACTTTCGAGAAGGATCTCAGTCATCGATTGATATCCATCCGAAGCCCCAATCCGACGAAATTCTCCAAAGAACTGCCATACCTTCACCCTGCAGTGAAGGAAGGATGCCAAGGTTGCCACACGGGCATGCCGGGCATTTCGAGCTGCCTCACCACATGGAGGACTCCACGCAATTCTCGCGGGAGTTCCATAAAGATTCGGTGGACATCTGAGCCTGGAGAGAAAGACGGGGGCAGGATATAGGAAGAAGGAGCAAGCGAGAGAGTGAGAGAGACAGAGAAAGAGACAGTGAGAAATGGACCTAGTGAGATTTCAACCAGGATCGGATTCAGAGCGCATGAGGGAGCAGCCTGAAAAGCAAAACCCTGAAACAATGAAACCCACGTCTTAACATTCCTCAAAGCCCAAAGCAGCAAAACTCGAAATCTCAAGAACAAAAAACAATGATCCCTAAACCCTTAGCCTGGAGGGCTGCAGCAGCTGAAGCTCTCCATGCTCCGACTTCTCGTAGCGATGCACATGCCTTCATTCACGGCTTGTTTGTTTAAGGGGCTTTCAGGGTTTGGGATCTGGGTTTGGGGTTGAGGGTTGGAGGTCCATGGGTAGTTGTGACTGGGATGGAGAATTTGACCGTCCGAGTCAAGACTGGCCATAATCTTGCGCAAGCTACTTAGAACTGCCCAAGAAACGAGTACAGCTCTTTCAGGGGTATGGCCAAAACCGGGCCTTTTTCCGAGCACTATTCCACCAGGTCCTTACAAGAGGGAAGCCATGCCGTAAGCTTTTGAAGAGTGGGGCCCCGACTCGGGCCGGAGATGGACCTGCAGAGCTTTCAGATTCTTCTGGCTGCTAGGCTCTGTAGGATTTGTGTGGTTCGGCTAATTTGGGTCCAATTGTTGGGACCCCCTAAACTTTCTGCAAACCTCTATAGTATCTCCAAAACCCCACTGCCGAAGGAACGGAAGCTGCCACCCTTTGAGGAGGGAGTCTGAGCTCGTGGCAGTAGTGTAGGCGCTGTCCGGCTGCCTCTAGGGCTCAGGGTGCAGATTTTCAAGAAACCTTTCTGAAACTCAATTTTTGCATTCTTCAAGAAGTGACGTGAGAAGACTCACCTGAACATCTTCGTGTGCTTGAATCACAGAAAAAGCATGTCTTGTAGTGGCCTATAGTAGTCTTTCTTGTCTAGGGACCCCTAACAGAGACCCGGAGGTTTGAGAAATATCCCAAGGCGACCCAAGGGGCTCGTCCATCATGGCAAAGGGATCAAAGGCCACTTCGCCCTGAACGGGCATGTCCTTCGAAATGCTTCGGGCTCGGTGGGGATTGGGATGAAGGGTTAAGGGCTCTAGGTTTACAGGTTTCGATCCAAAATTGACTTCTGTGAGCCATTTTGGCTTCAACTGTCAACTGCATGCAGTTCTTGAGTAGGGGCGCTAGGTATCCGTAGCTACAGCCCATGAATTGAGCAAGACGCCATCGAAGCGGAACATGAATGTCAACGACATGAGCCTCCGTCCCTGGAGCTTCCAAATCTTCGTTGACCAAAATCTGCGTCCTTGCTGCGAAATCGGATGGGCTGGCCGTCTGCCTGGTGCCAATCCACGGCATAGACCTCTCCAGTTCTCAGATGCGAATGACAACAACAAAGCCGGGGTAGCTATATTCCTTGCCCAACGTCGTCGTGGTGCTGGTGGCGGCGCTGGTGGTGGGGTGGGCGATGGCGGCGGGTCGGGCGGCGCTCCAGCAGCGGGGCGCGGTGGTAGCCGTGGCAATGGCCACGGCAGTGATGATCATGTTTCGTGGCAGCAGTGGAACTTGGAGGATGTGGACGGGAAGAGAGGACGAGGAGGTAGAAGATTAGCACTGAATCAACATAGTAGTTATAATGGGGACAACTAACAATGGCGGTCAATAGCGATGCCAATTCATCCAAAGAATGATCAGACTTGATGAAACTTAATGAAACAAGAAAGGCAACTGCTTTCTGCTGTTGGATCTAAGTCAAGCGGCTACATGGCATGTGCTGAGCTGCCCACCGTGAGGGGCACCGGGAATGTGACGGACAACAAGTTGGCCCATTGAGATCTGCCAGATTCAGATTCAGTTCTTAAGGTTTTGGGGTCTCATGCTGCGTCAGCCTGCCACTTGGGATTGTGCCTACAAAGTTGAAGGCTGTGAATGTGATTTACGTTCGGGACCTGACTTCATCTAAGACCATCCTCCTCACAAAATCAACAGCGACCTCCAGGTGTTGAAGCTTAACCTGCCGCATGAACCTCAATCCACCCACACGTCTATCGCTCGAGCCGAGACCCTGTACCACAAACTACATCCCCGTCCTTCGCAATCCCTTCAAGCACCGGAATGCCAAGAATGCACTCTTCCTCAGCTGGGCTGCGGTTTGCTTCAAGCACTCCCCAAAAAAAAAGCTTGCAGTCAACCAGTTGCCAACATCCTGGGTTATAGTCCACACTGAAACTGTTTGCATTCTCTCTACCTTCGTGGAATGCTGGTAGCATTTCTAGCTTTAGCAATTCAAAACTATCTTGGGGCCTCCTACCCTAAACCCTATCCGCATCGCGTCTGTTTGCGGACCAGGTACACGGTTGTCACCAAGCCAATCACCGCCAAGTTGATCGACACCTGGCCACTAGGATTGGCCAACCCGAGATCCTTAGGACTTATTCTCAATAGTCTCTACAGAAAGTAGTCCCCCCCTAAGCAGATAGAATACGGCTTTGGGTATATTATAATTATCTCAGCAACAGACCCCAACAGCGATGGAAGAGCACCGCGGTTTTTTTCCGTCGTTAGTTACGCCTTACGAACCCTTCGTGAGAGGTTTCTTGTTTACATT